>JAURVB010002171.1:0-20667 GCA_033002965.1 Piper betle | reverse complement strand
TTTGGGGTTAAATATGGGAGAACTCGATGCGGTCGAGTTAGAATATAAGGTAAATATAAAAGAATTAAGTATGGGACATGTTAACAATTAAATTATCAACTAGTTAATGGGGATTTGGATGGGGATAATTAATAATTAATTATCATCATAATTGCTGAAAATTTGATAAGTAATGAAGACTAACATGAAGTAATTACATCATTTAAAAATTGACAGTATATTAGTCATATAGTTGCATGTAGGTTCATGTAAATAAAATTATACTAATGTATAATTTTATGCCCTCATTCAGATTAGGGTTAGCGGATCACAGTCAGACGAAATCACAAGTCAGGTACGTATAATAGGTAGAACATCGTACTTTCCTTGTTGGTAGCTTAGGTCGGCTTGAGCCCAGATTCGACCACCATGCACCGAGTGCAACCGGGGTCAAAGAATTGACTCAGTCCGACACGGGGTCGTATTATGTGTGTAAATTGTGTAATGCATCGACACTGTTTTGGAGTAGTGATAGCCGCCCCATAAAAAGGCTACGGCCGGGGTGAGTGAGGCACAACTATTCCTCGATCGTACTGGACTGCAGTGATAGCCTCCCCATAAAAAGGCTACGGCCGGGGTGAGTGAGGCACAGCTATTCCTCGATCGTACTGGACTGCAGTGATAGCCTCCCCATAAAAAGGCTACGACCGGGGTGTGTGAGGCACTGACACTAAAATTGGTAGTGAGAGCTTCCCCACAAACGGGGCATAGCATTCACCTGAGTGCAGTGATAACTTCCCCATAAAAAGGCTACGACCGGGGTGTACAAGGCACTGGCACTGGAGTGCAGTGATAGGCTCCCCATAAAAAGGCTACGGCCGAAGTGTGTGAGGCACTGACTCTAGAATTGGTAGTGAGAGCTTCCCCACAAACGGGGTGTAGCAATCACAAAAGGGCTATGGCCGGGGTGTGCGGATCACAGCGGATACCTCCTCCGCATTGTTTTGGAGTATAGCGGAATCGCTCCACTGCATATTAAAATGAACATAGGGAAATAGTGGAATGTACTTGACATGTTTTATCTATTATACTACTTAGTGTTGTAATAACTAATGCAGAATTGCCTCTGCAGGTGTGTAGATTACGAAATTAGGTGATTGACAACCAGAGCATGGAGCAAAATAAATATGGGGACTCCTTTTTTTATTTATTTGAGAAATAAGTGTGGCTATTGGGAAACGGTCCAAGACTGTGGGATCTTTATATATGTGTTTGTTAGAAATGCTATACATATTTGCTAAATTGTGAGTAACACTTAGCCAGCTAGGCCCATAATGTTGTGAAAAATGGCGGGTCGTTAAAAATTGTCTCCCAATTCATTCTGAGATTGGGTGGTCTCCCATGTCATTCTGAGATTAGTCATTATCTCCCAGGTCATTCTGAGATTAGAAATTGTCTCCCAACTCATTCTGTGATAAGCTGGTCTCCCAAGTCATTCTGAGATTAGTCATTGTCTCCTAGTTCATTTTGAGATTAGAAATTGCCTCACAGGTCATTTGGAGATTAGGTGGTCTCTCAGGTCATTCTGAGATTAGTCATTGTCTCTTAGTTCATTCTAAGATTAGATTTTATCTCCCAGCTCATTCTAAGATTAGTGCCGACAAAGGCTACCAGTTTGGGAAAATACAACATTTCATATACTAGTTTGGGAAAATACAACATTTCAAATAATTATACGGACATACATAGTCATTTTAAAAGTGCAGCCCCATGTCGGATTGCGTCAATTCCTTGACTCTAATTGCATTCCAGCGCATGGTGGTCGAATCAGGGCTCATGCCGACCAGGGGGAAGTACAACATTTCAAATAATTATACGGACCTGGATAGTTCGCAAGTGAACTCGTAGTTGTGACCAACGATCCTACTCTGAAGGAGAACATAAAATTATACATAAGTATAATTTTATTCAAATAGGAATGCATGCAGCTATTTGTCTAATATATATATTAAAATTTTTGACAACATAACATGTAACAATTCAAAAATATTAAATATTAAATTCTCAAGAAATCTAGTGAGATAATTAATTATTGATGTGATATAATCATTTAAGTCCTACTTTACATTTTAAATTAATTATCTAAATCATAATTAATACCTAACAATTGTAAAATAATTATTACTAATAAACAAGTATTTAATTTTCCTTTGCGATGATAATTACTTAACCCTGATCTTGATGATTTAGTTTACGGGTATAATTTTTAATCGCTACTATTATTTATAGAATTTTAATTCATTAAGTTGTTCGATTAAATTATTTAAAATAATTTTTATTATTCAAAAATATAATTAATACAATTATTTTAAATTATTCGGCTCAATAATGTTTTGAACTTTATTTATTTTCATTATTCTATTTTGGCTCGATGCTAGTGATTGCTACCCGACTATAGTTTAATAACCCATTTTCTACATTACTGACTTGTTATTAAAATAATCACTTTATTTACCTAATATTAAATTTAATATGGTAAAGGTAAAATCTTTATTTTATTAATTACTTGTAACCGTCCGATTTAATTTAATCGCTTGTTGTGCCGATTAATTATTGACCTTTTTCTTATTACCGTATTTTTTTTACTTGGGGCGATTTCGTTCAATAATTAATTAGTTTAGTATCTTTAACCAATAACTTATTAAAATAATTACTTTTAAAGATTTATTACATGTTTATATTATTTTTAACTCAAGTCGGTATCGAGTCAGGTGATATTTACGAGTTGGTATATTATTTAACTCGAGCTGTGTCGAGTCAAGCATTATTTACAAGTTTGCCACCCAAGGTAATTTTCTTCTTCTTCTTCCCCGGCGCCATCCCCTGTTCCCGAGCCATCCCTTCTCTCTCGTTGCTGGGTAGAAGGGATGGCTTGTCATGTCCCTGGGTTCTGATGCATAGCAGGATTACAGCTATTAGTGGACAGAATTGCAAGGGGGATGAAGGTGATGGCGATCCTCTGAAATTGATGCTGTAATGGAAGATTCAGAGGGTAGAGGCCGGTTATTCATCGTTGATAGCATCAAGGGTCTATTACAGTAGTTCCTACCGCTGGCACAAGCCACTACAAACCACCTTCTCGCCGAAATTCATGGCAGCAACGTGCAGAAATGTGGAGAACAACTCTACTCCCTGCGACTTCCAAAGGTGGCTGAACTTCCTATTTTGAGGTCGGCCTGAGGTTGCTGAACCTTTGGATTGGAGCAAGGTGCAAAAGAAGTGGTCTTCAGGCTAGGAGAAGAAGGATAGGTCTGGTTTTTGGGTGCAAGGATGGAGTTTGGAGAAGAGGACGTTGGGGAAGAAGAAGATGGCAGTTTTGTCAATATGAGTTGACTCGATACCGACTCGAGTTAAAAAAATAATACTAACTCGTAATAAATCTTTAAAAAGAATCATTTTAATGTGTTATGGGTAAAGTTACTAAACGAATTAATTATTGTATGAAATCACCACGAGTAATAAAAAAATACTGTAATGATAAACGGTCAAAAATTAATCGGCATACTACAAGCGATTAAATTAAATGGGAAGGATTGTAAGTAACTAATAAAATAAAGATTTTACCTTTACCATATTAAATATAATAATAGGTAAATAAAGTGATTATTTTAATAACGAGTCAGTAAGGTAGAAAATGGGTTATTAAATTATAATTGGGTAAAAATCACAAGAATTGAACCTAAATAACCTAATGAAAATAAATAAAGTTCGAACCTTTATTGAATTGAATAATTTAAAATAATTAATAATATCTCTAAATTATAATAATACAAATTATTTAAATAATTTAATCGTACAACTTAATTAATTAAATTGCTATGAGTAAGGATAGCGATTAAAAATTATAACCGTAAATTAAATCGTCAAGATCGTGGTTAAGCAATTATTATCTCAAAAGAAAATATACTAATAATAGAAATTAAATATTTGTTTATAAGTTGATAATTATTTTATAATTTGTTAAGTGTGAATTATAATTTAGATAATTAATTTAAAATGTATAGTAGGATTTAAATAATTATGTCACATGAATAATTTAATATTTATTATTGTTTAATTTTAATCATGATATCTATTAATCATTTAGTTGCATGCATTTATACTCGAATAAAATTATACTTATTTATAATTTTATTTTTTCGTTCAGATTAGGATCGTTGGTCACGATTGGAGGTTCACTTATGAACTATCCAAGTCCATATAATTATTTAAAATGTTGTATTTTCCTTTCTTGGTAGCCCTGGTCGGCCTGAGCCCAGATTCGACCACCATGCACCGAGTGCAATCGAGGTCAAGGAATTGACTCAGTCCAACATGGGGCCGCACCCTTAAAACTACTATGTGGGAGTCTTGCTCGACTTGAGTATTTGACCACCATATGTTGGAACGCAACTGGGGTCGACTCAATTCAGTACAAGGCAGCACCCTCTGAAAGATTGAACACCTGCCCCCATGCCGAAAGGTGTGACAGGGCGTAATGGCACAAGGCAACTCATTATGCACTTGTAATACCGAGAGGGTGAGTCAATGGCAAATATTGGTAACTACAAGTCATGGGCCACGTAGCGTGTGTGCGCATGCATGGGTTGGTAGCTGGATGGAGTGGCCACCCCTCCCAGCATATAACGAGCTCGACATAGGCTAATAACAACTAAAAGACTCTTGAAACGATAATAGGGATTTTATTGACTTGTTTCATTTAATTATGTGGCTTAGTGGTTTTATCACTAATGCGGAATTACCTCCGCAGGTGAGCAATTTTGGAGTGAAGAATAGAAGTGTGGTTGGTGGTTCTTTTACCAACCTAGGTATGGTGGATCGATAATAAATTGGACTTCCTTTTTACCCTCTTGTGTTATAATTGTGGCTATGGAAAACGGTCCGAGACTGTGGGACAGTTGTTTTATATATTGTCATATGCTATCAGAACATGTTTTATTTTTATGATTTATAGATTCTAGACTTATTTGCAGTATAACAATTCCTGTTCTGGAATGTTATGTTTACAACAAATTATATTTTTAAGTAACACCTGGTCCGGTTCGAGCGGATCATTACACAGGACGACTCATTATGCACTTGCGATATAGAGAGGGCGAGTCAATGGCAAATATCAGTAACTACAAGCCATGGGCCATGTAGCGTGTGTACGCATACATGACATTGTAGCTGGATAGGACGACCACCCTCCCAGCATAATAAGAGCTCGGCATAGGCTCATTATCACTAAAAGACTCAAACTTAGATGTTGTGGAATATATTAACTTATTTATTGTAATTATATGACTTAGTGTCTTTATCACTAATGCAAAATTGCCTCCGCAAGTATGAAAATTATGGAAGGATGGGTAAAGTCAGGACAGCTGGACGACTCGGTTATTAGACTACTTCCTTGAGTATGAATTTAATTTGTACAACTAAAAAAAATTTTTACGTCATGGGTTTATTTAAAATGTTGAAAATTAATAGAAAATTATTTTACGAGACACTTACTTTTATATAATGACACTTGGCTCATGGCCCAGAACGAGCGGGTCATCACAAGTGGTTTAAGAGCTGTGTTTCCCAAGGAACCATTCAAATCAATCCTTACCATGTTTAAAGTCTAAGAGTTCACTGTCCTAAGGGTAAATTTCTTTTATATAAGCATTGATCATTCTTTTATAGAATTAATTTTCATTGTTTTAGATGGTAAGTAATTATTGGTGTGTCACTTATGTGTCATGGTAGGTGCATGTGACACTTAACCAATGAGCGCATATTGGATGTCTTTACAATCAAAGGTGTTATCTAGGTAGTATGGGTGGTATGGAACACTGGTGCGATCTAGATAATAGTGTCATGGGACAATGTGCCCCACTTTAGATATGCGTATGAGTGGCAATACTTAAATTAGGAAAAAAACACCGATGAATTATAGTTTGCTATGTGGCAAAATATGATTTTGTGGAAAGTAAAGACACCAATGAAGCATACAAATACATATAGAGTAATTTTAAATGATTACTCAAATGCAATTGAGGATCAACTTGGGAAGTATCCTCGAATAATTTGGCTTTAAGATATTGAAGTAGTGAAGAAGTAGATCAAATTGACTCATGTGATCAACCATCACAAAGTAGAAGTGGAAAAAAAAATTGTAAATCGTGATCTTTCTAAAATGAACTTTTAAAAGAAAATGTGAAGATATTTCAACTAACTTCTATAGAGCTAGATACAAGTATACCAACATATAATAGAAGAAATGCCTAATATAGGATAAGAAAGAAGTTAGATGAATGAGTAATTTTCTCTTATAACCTTATTATATTTTTTAGGACAAAAATTACCAAGCTACGGAGATTTGTAAAACCCCAACTTTTTCTCCTTATGATCGTATTATATTTTTGAGGACGAAAATTCCCAAGCAGGGGAGATTGCAAAACCTTGATTTTTATCCTTATTATATTTTTGTAGACGAAAATTTTCAAGTTGGGGATATTGTAAAACCCCAAAAATAATTAGGTTATTTTATTTAGGGATTTGTAAATCTTAGAACAAATCTTAAATATTGTATAATTAAATTAATTCTTGGAATTAATATCATAAATTATCAATTATGACATTTAGCATATCGATACAATGGTATTTATGGATGGTTTTAAATATGTTTTATTTATTGAATTTTTGTGATTGGGAGTTGTGAGTGCGAGTTGACACCCATTCACCTTAAGTCAATAGTCAATTTTTTTGACTTTTCATTATCACACAAATGGATGGTGTTCAATATAGTTATGTGTGATTATGTTCTTCTCTATAAAAATTTAATGTAGTGACTTCTTGAATTCCACACATATTCTTCTATATAAAGGAGAATTTTATTGATGTTCAATAAAACATCATCTTAATAGTTTGTGAGCACATTTGGCTTATAAAGAGAAGACTTCAGAGAATTTTCATTCATGTTAGGATCACTTGTCGTAGTTGTTGGTGCGTCATCACAATTCCATGTTCGTATAATTACTTGAAATGTTAAATATTCTTATTTGGCAGCCATGGTCGGCCTGAGCCTATAGTGGACGACCATGCACCGAGTGCGACCGGGGTCAAAGAATTGACTCAATCCAACAAGGGGTAGCATCCTTAAACTTCTTCAAAGATTAAATACCTGTCCTCATGCCAAAAGGGGTGATGGGCATAGTGGCACAATACGACTCATTATGCACTTGTGATATTGAGAGGGTGAGTGAATGACAAATATTGTGACTATAGGCCATGGGCCACGTAGCATGTTAGAGCAAACATGGGCTTGTAGCTAGATGGGACGGCCACCCTCCAGGCTTAATAAGAACTCAACATAGACTCATTATCACTAAAAGATTCAAACTTAGATGTTGTGGAATATATTAACTTATATATTATAATTATATGACTTAGTATTTTTATCACTAATGCGAAATTGCCTCCCCAGGTATGAACATTATGAAAGGATGGCTAAAGTCGAGACAGTTGGAGAACTCTTGTTATTTGACTATTTTGTTTTTCTTGTATGTTGTTATACTTTTAGGTTGTTTGCATGACAGTGAGATTTCGGTTCGTTTCATGGGCTTTAGATTATTCCAAGCTTGTATTATATTTTATTTCATGGCATGACTTACAATTTGAACTTTAACTACTTCCTTGAATATGAATTTAATGTGTACAACTAAAAAAGAATTTTACGTCATAAGTTTATTTAAAATGTTGAAAATTAATAAAAAAATTAATTTACGATTCACTTAATTTGCACAACTCCTTAGCTAGGGTTTCAACGAAAACTATTTTCTTATTAATTGGCTATACCTTTATTCCAATATAAGCTCCACTTAAACATCCTCTATGACCAAAATAAGTGTTTCCACCAATTTTAATTTCCCATACAAAGAAAAATCAACTCATTTGCACATAATTCAATGTTCCACATATTATACCATATTTCAAGTACAAAGAAAATTTTAACTTGGCTAAAAATACGAAGTATAAATTTATTATTGTCACAAGAAACAATATGTCCATAATATAAAATATATAAAAATAGAAATTAAATACTGTTTATTACATCCTTCCCCGCTTAGGAAAATTTCGTACCAAAATTTGCTCATTCAAAAAATTCCAATTACTTTTCCTTCATGTTGGACTCCATCTCTCATGTGGCTTCCGCTAGAGCATGGTTCCTCCATAGCCCTGTGACCATGGGATGATTTTAGTCATTAACACTTTCTCTTTCTTGTTTAAGATCTTTAAAGGCTTCTCGACATATGACATGTCCTCCCGAATCTGTAGATCTTTTTAGTCATTCTTATATGAAGTGCCTAGAATACTCCTTTAATTTAGATACGTGGAATACATCATGTGCTGAAGTCAATGTAGGTGGTATTGCTAGCGGATATGCTACTTCCCCTACTCTTTAAGAATCTCAAATAGTTCAACATACCTTAGGCTTAGTTTACTAGATTTTTCAAATCTCATCACTCCTCTAACTGGTGGTATTTTTAAGAAAACTAGTTTTCGTCCCTCTTTGAATTCTAGTGGCCTTTTAAAATAAGGATAAGACTATTGCCTATCTTAAGCCTCTTTCATTCTCTTCTTAATCAACTCAACTTGCTTAGCCCTTTCTTCAATCAATTTCAAGCCCACAATAACAGGATCCTTGTTATCCAACCAACAAGGTGGTGATCGACAAGGTGTCCTCTAGAGTGCTTCAAATGGTGTCATAGCTATGGTAGATTTTTAGATATTATTGTAGGCAAATTCCATCAATTTTAAGTGACCTTCCTAGCTTCCTTGCCAATCTAATGCACAAGATCTCAATAAGTCTTCTTGTACGTGTTGTGTTCTCTTTGACTTACCAACAATTTCAATATGAATAACTATACTAAATTTCAATTTTGTGCCCATATCATCTTCAAATTCCTTCCACATTTTGGATGTAAACCTTGCATCTCTGTCGAACATTAAGATATTGCATGCTCATTATCATCCTAATTGGAATGAAATGAGCTATTTTTGTGAGTCAATCTACCACCACCTAAATAACATCATTATTCTTCTTTGCTTTGGCAATTCAACCACAAAATCACAGTTAAGTTCTCCTACTTCTACATAGGAATTTCTAGAGGTTGTAGCTGTCCTCCTGGCCTTTGGTCTCAAATGTCAATAGTTGACAAGTTAAATTCTTTGAAACAAAGCTAGCAACATCTCTCTTTATACTTGCCCACCAATACATCCTTTTCATGTTTTGATAAATCACTATGATTCCAAGATGAATTGTGTACCTTAAAGTGATGTGCTTCATGAAAAACTTAATTCTTTAGCTCTTCATTAGATGGCACCCACAATTGATGAGTTTTAAATCATATGACTCCATCGTCTCCCTTTTCAACCTATTCTAAGGAAGTAAGAAATCCTTGCATTTTGGAACACTTTGATTCTATCAATAAAGCCATTAGAAATACTCAAGTTTGCCATTTATGAGTTGAGCATGCGTATCGGATTTACTTCTATGATGTCCTCAATAATTCCTATTGAGTAGTCATCATACTAGATAGTTGCCCTAATGGATTTTGGTTAGTGTGCCAACAACTACATTAGCTTTTCTTGGATGATAGGCAATGCTAAAATCATAATCTTTGATGAACTTTAACCATTTTCTTTACCTCAAATTCAAATCTTGTATGTAAAGATATACTTTAAGATTTTATGATTAGTGAATGCCTTGAATTTTACTTCATACAAAAAATGCCTCCACACTTTTAGTGCAAAAACCACTTCTCCCAATTCCATATCATGGGTTGGCGAATTTTTTAATGCACCTTTAGTTGTCTAGAAGCATATGCAATCACCTTCCCATGTTACATTCAAAATGTTCCATTACCTTCATAATGTAGTCTTTGGATTTGATGTACCTTTGGATTTGTATGATTTCATGTTGTGGCCTTCTTAAGTGCTTCATTTGAATTCTAACTTATTACAGAGTTAATACTTTTCATTTACTAGTTGCAACATTCCATAAGAGCTACATCTTTTCACCTTCTTGTTGTAAATCTTAATATTTAATCGTATCCCTTACTCATTAGTTATACCCTTTCACCAAAGAGTTAAGACCTTTCACCTACCATGTTCTGACCTTTTACTTACCTTATCCTTGAGGCTATATATACTCTCATATCTTCTATCCTAGAAATCATCTAATTTTAAATCCATCTCTATTGTATTCATTGCATTTTTTACTTTCCAAATTGGTCGATGATAGTATTATTTTGATTCTTGCATCCTTTGCGAGTACAATTTGAGTCCCTCATGGGTTCAACCTCTCATATTTCCACTTTGTCTTGGTAATTCTTGATTCTCTAGGTTTCTACTTATAGAGATAATCTTGATATCTATTTTACTTTTAGTTTACAAACATGAGCATGCATACATCACATAGAATGATTCATATAGCATTATACGGGTTTGTTGTTAGGTCTCAAGCTTCGAGTTCATTGCTAGAATGAGTTTGGGTCACCAGGTTCATTAGGACTCACTTCTTGTTTTCTTCTTATCTACTGGATGAGTTTTTATTATTTATTATTTCATACCTAAGCTTGCTATTATTATATTTTGTTTTTGCAATTTTGAATGGGGAGATTGTTTTAGGTAAGTCCCAGAGCGTGACGTGTTGAGGACCCCAATTGTTTCATAGTCAATGGGATCGGCGTAACACTCTACGTTCTCTTCTTTATTTCATCATTTTCATTTTTGTGTCTATAAGCTTCTTACACCCGAAGAGATGTAGGGACTACATGTACCTATTCTATGGCATATGTCATGATTGTGGTATACTTGGCTTGCCTTCAAAGCTTAGAGGAGTGGATGGTGGAATTGGTGAGGTAAGAGAAGGGTGTTGCCCAATCAGTTGTAGATTGCACGTAGGTGTAGTTTCCTTTGGGTTTTGTGTGATTCTCCTATGATTTCTATCCCCTTTTGCTTTATTTTCTATGAACAATTGAGTTCATATTATAGTTTGATATTGTAGTTATTTTATTTTCAAACCAATAATTTTTGTTGTTAACATTATTCTATACACACAGACACACACACACACATATGTATGTATGTATTTAGGTGATATTGCTAAATGGTTGGCAAAATTGGAGGGACGATGATGGCTTCTCACACACATTGTTTACTATTTGGTTATGCTTTTATTTTTGTTGTATTTCTTATTATTTCAAGTAGTGAATTTTATTGACAGCAAGTTATATTGCTTACCCCATTTTTGGGACTATACATATTTATTGCACTAACCATCTAGTTGGCAAAACCCATTTTTGGGAGTTAACCAACATGATGATATATTCTATTCATATGGATTTTGTCATGTCCGCACATAGAATATTTAATAGGTTGTTACATGTCATTGCGCATTCCCTTCATTCATTTGATTTATTGTTAAAGGTTGTCTTCTTTTTCAAGACTCCATGAGGGTTAGTCGATGCTAAGGGGTGTTGAGTTGTCTTCCATCAAATTGAGTTAAGATATAGTAAAATAATGTTAAATTAACATTCCAATTTGGCACAGGGTTGAACCAACATGAGATGTTACATACGTGGTAGCAAATCTATAGAAAACTCCAATTCCTTTCCGGCGGTAGTCCTAGCAATTTCTCTTACCCTTATATTCACTTTTTAATGTTAAGAGTACTCTCTTTTTGTAATCTATGATGGCCTGATATTGAGACAACCAATCCATCCCTAAACATAACATCGATTCCCATAAAGTGATACATAGAAAAATCCCACTCAACTGATTTCCCTTATATATGCAATAGGATACGTCCTATTTGTTTGTCAACTAGTGTCTTCTCCTCACTAGGTGTACTGACTATCAATGGTGGACTAAGTATCCTAGGTTTACATCCAATTTCTGCACCATAATGTATGAAATGAATGAATGCATGCAACTTGAATCAAAATGAAATCACTTTCTGCACAAGGTTGCTATTTGTTGCATCTTCTG
Organism: Piper betle; assembly: GCA_033002965.1. Lineage (NCBI taxonomy): Eukaryota > Viridiplantae > Streptophyta > Magnoliopsida > Piperales > Piperaceae > Piper > Piper betle. Next base: position 8,610 of record JAURVB010002171.1, on the reverse strand, counting down.
CATTCAGCACGTTCAACTTGGCTGGTGCTCCCATTACTTCCTTAGCTTTTGGGTAGTTCGTCTTGATATGGCAAACCATTTTGGATTGTTCTTCCAGCATTCGCCGACATGCTTCTTATAACAAGTAGGGAAAATTTTGTTCTTCCAGCATTCACTGCCATTTTATTTTAAATGAGCAAGAACAATGGTCCAAGAATCATTAGCTTGATTCGGTTTGGGGTCCAACCAAATTGGGTTGTTATACTTTTAATTATTTGTTGTTGTGTGGACAGGTAATGGTTGTTTTCCTTCCAAGACACCAAAAGGGTTTAGATCTTAGGGTGTGGGAATTGTCTTGTATGTAATCGGGTTAAGATGGCAAGTTTGTTATAATTTAACATTTCAGTTTGGTTCAATGTTGAATAGGACATGGGATGTTATAAAATGGTATGCAAGTTATGTCTTAGTTGATTGGAATGGAAGAAGGTTTTGACTATGTGTATGGGTGAAGTGTCATCGGTTCCTCTATCCAGTATGTTGTTTTCATCTTTTTGGAGTTGTCTTGTGTATCTTGTTGAATAGCAAGACGTTGATGCATCGTACCCTCTAGCATAACATGTGTGTTCAACCAGTTACAACTGGCGTACCTTGGTATGTAAAGTAAAAACTGAAAACTAGTGCCTAGGCATATGCATTATATAATAACAAGTGACATGTTGAATTTACTTAACATAAATAAAAGGATAAAGGTTTGATTAGTTTTGTAAAAGCTATTGATCATAAAACTCTCCAAAAAATGATTAAACATAGACTTGATCAACTTGCCGATGAGCTCTAAGTCTCAAACTACATTGAACCACTCCTATAGTTGATAATAAAACAAGGCTACCCATAACTATATGTTATGAATTGACATGCATGATGTTGATGATCACATACTACGTATTAAAAATACTAAGAACATGCTAACATTATTATACATGCATCATACAATGATTAAATAATTATAAACATGGCATACATAGAGTAACAATGGCAATTAAACATGAAAGCCAAATTAGGTTTTAAGTACACAGGTGTTGCGACACTATGGTTCGAATAGGGTTTTTAAGTAAGTGAAGGTCACGACATTAATCAACAGGGAACATGAGCACTGTGAGCACCCTGGTGTTAGGCCACACGTAATTTCACATTAAGTGAGCGGTAGGCCTCGTCTTCCCAATTCAAATATGCAGCACTACAACCCTACTAGCCAGCACTGTGATGCCTATGACTATTTCAATTCCAATTTATTTATCTTTTAGTTTTTTATCTAACTTTTATCAAGCAAAAACAAGATTTTCTTGATCTCCATACAATTAATCAAGAATTGTAACAGGTTTTTAATCTACATGATTTTTCCTACTTTTTCATGATTTTTATTTGGAGAAAACATGCAAATAAGAGGTGTTCATGTTCTAAACTTGATATATCTTAACAATTCAACCCTAGATCATGGTTAAATCATAAGAACTACTTGTAAAATTTATTTCTAGTAAGTCTAGACAAGAATTAACACCTTAAACAGTTGGTATAAGGATGGGACATAAAGGAAATATGCAAATAACATGAGAAATATGAAACATAAAGATGATGTATGAATCTACATGATTACATGTTTAATTGAGATTACTAACCTCTTCTTTGATGAAATTGCCTAACTCCACACCAAACACTTCATCACATGATCTCTAACAAGTAGAGAGAGAGGGCTAAGAGAGGAACTAGAGAGAGAGGTAGGTTAGAGAGAGGGAGCAGGGTTTTGCAAATTTCAAAAGTGCAATTTGTCCTCGTTTTATTCTCTTAGTCTCCTACAACTCTTCGAGCATCCTCCTTATCTCAAAGGACTAAACTACCCTTAAACCTCTTACGCAAACGCCTGTGTCGATAAAGTCATCCACATCTATTGATCGACTCTTACCTAGGGCAAAACTCAATCATTGAACAACAATTAATGTTAGACTTTTGCTTAGATTGTTTGATTATGTAAATAAGCACTTAAGCCTAGACATTAGACTCAAAAAACTAGCCAAACTTACCAATAGGGATATGGATTTGGCTTATATTACACTCGCTCTTACCCAGGTAGGAAGATTTCTTAGGAGCTCTACCTGTTTACTTGTTCAACTTCCACTTAGATTGCTTGATTGTGTAAAGTGCTTTAGCCCATACATTAAACTCAAAAAACTAGCCAAACTTACCAATAGGGATAAGAATTTGGTTCATATTACACTCGCTCTCATTTGCATAGGAGGATTTCTTAGGAGCTCTACCCATTTACGTGTTCAACCACTAATCCCTAGGGTGTTACTCGCTCTAGACATGCATTGAAAAGACGAGCTCAATTTTCAGCTGACATGGATGAACATCATTTCTAACCGGCTATAATACTAAACATCATGTCTTGCATTATTGGGCTTTAGAGAATGTCCATCAATTTTGTAATTATTTATTTAACTAAAAATTCTATATATCAACATAACTTAAGAAAAATCATCAGTTATGTAAATTAAAGTCTACATCCATTAAAATAATATCCTTACAAACAATTTATTCAATAGTATAAATAAATTCCTCAAAATAATTATCCATCAACTCTAACATAAAATACATCAAATAAATCATTCAACAGCTAACACTTACTAATATAAATAAGTATAATATTTAATTTTGATCATCCCACATTTTTTGAACAATTTGATCTCCAACTACAATGTGCAGCAACATGTCATATTTTAGACACCCTTTCTCGCTAAAATGTGCTGCTTCTTTTGATCTCTGTAAGTGAAAAAATTATAAGATCATATATTAGTTAAATAGACGTAAATAATAATTACTTAACAAGCTGTACACCGCAATCATGTGTTCCGATGCATCATCAGAGCAGGAATAACCTTGCACGCCGCAACATCCCAACCGACCCCACTTTCTTTTCTTATTTGAATGACAGTCTGACACTGCCTCTTCCCAGTTCTAATGCAACTCCCGACATGATCTTTATTTTTGTTAGACGCTATTATCTCAGCAAATTTGGCCATCACCGATGACCACGTCTTTCTTCCGTTGGCCTCCCCATAATTTGCTACCCTTATTTGCTTCTTCTACTCAAAGTTCAAGGAACGTATCATTTTCAAAGGCGGACCAATGACTGTAGGGATCTCTTTTTCCCCCTTCGCATTGGACGTGGTATTAGTATGATGATCATTTTAATCAATAAAAAATGGCACCAATTTTAGGCCACACATAAATATTAAATATTTAATACATAAAACAATAACAACCATTCAAACAAAAATTTTCATCTCAACAATCAACATAACCAATATCAACAAACTGATATATAACAATAATATATAACAATAGAAAAGAAAAGTAATACAATAAATGAAAGATCAAAATCGTTAGATATAAAAATTGAAAAGAACATATTGGGCACCCATGATGTTTTTTTTAAAAAACATATTTTCTTCCACTAAATACATCAAACTCATTGAATTTTTTAAAAAAGCTATATAACTGTTCATAATCAATATCAAACATGGATCCAAAAATTTTTTAAAAAACAAAAACAAATTATCTTCCACTAAATACATCAAACTAATTGCAATTTTTTTAAGAAAAAGTAATATCAACTGTTCATAATCAATATCAAACATAGATACAAAGATTATTTAAAAATATAAAAAAACAAATTATCTTTCACTGAATACATCAAACTAATTACAATTTTAATATATATATATATATATATATTATATATATATATATATCAACTTTTCATAATCAATATCAAACAAAGATTCAAACATTTAAAAAATAAAAAGAAAACAACTTATCTTCCACTAAATACATCAAACTCATTACTTTTAACAAAAACAAATGTCAATTGTTCATAATCAATGTAACCATATATTTTAAAGCGAGTTAATCATCATAAACAAAATTATAAAGATGTTAACAAGGGGGAAAATAATAATATGAAAAAAAGAAAGAATAATTGGCGATGCCGATAGAGTCAGTGGTGATCGCCAAAGACATGGCCAGCAGTGGCCACCGACCGGTATCGACCCCGGTGATGTCGCTAGCTCACTGGTAGTGGTTGCTGGCGATGCCACTAGTAGTGGTCGCTGGCTGTGGACATCTATACTATACGATTCAATATAAAAAAATAAAAATTGAATCGTAGAATTTATAGTCAGCATAAACAAAGATTCAAAACTTAATATAATAAAAAATTAAACCTACCTTTGAGAATATTCACGCTCACAAACCAAACCAGAATATCACTAGTTCCAATTAGGTCGGCTAACCCGAATTCAATTCGTGCAGATCTACTCTCGGTGTCTTAAGATGAAGATACTAACCCAAACCAGAATGCATATAAGGATGACATGTCAAGAAATTCACATACCAAAATAATTTTGATAAATCAATAAAACGGTCCCTAAAAGTGCAATTAGGAGCCACTCTGTCAATTCAATATATATATATATATATATATATATAACATTTTCATTCACACAACAATCTAATTTATTGTATAATCATTCTAAAGCTTGGATCTCGACCCACCTATGCATTCTATTCACATTTCACATCAAATTTTGGGTCTTGACCCACTTGTTGAGCATATTCACATGTCTTCATTAGAAATTTTTCTAATAAAGAAGACATCATATCACATCATATCATGTCATTTCATCACATCATTTTCAATATAATGAAATCATAAAAAATATATTAAACACTCAATCGTCTGACAAGCATGTACAAGAAACATCACGACTCCATCCAGGCTGACACATGTAACTCATGATTTTCTCCTACATATATTATAAAAACATGTCACTAATGAGTGTTATTGGTAAAAAATATAACTAATATCAAATTGTCTATAAGAGCTAACTCTCATATGAAGAAAAACATTCATATACTTTGCCAAAACTCTTTGAAGGGGCCACCAAGCTACAGACCCAGTAGCATCCCAAACTAATTGCTCTGCTGATGCATCTCTTGACTTGTTCTCATTTTATTTTCTGGTCTCTTGGAACTATCAATGTATCCTAAGCCCTCTCATTTCCTCCATAATTCTTCTAGCCTTGAACACAAAAGTCAAGTACTCCCAAGCAGTCGCCTTTAGTACCATTTGAACCACAAGTCTAGACGTACGTTGTATTTAATAGTATCCATAAACATCCACATTCTCCAGGTGCAAGGAACTCAATCACAAAGTTGTCAGGATCCCTCGGGAATGGAACAACCCTCTCACTAATCTAGAGCCTGCTTTGACTGGCATGTGCACCCGTTCATGGTGCATGCGAGTCTGTTTTCCCCTTCTCTTGTCTCATTAAAAACTCGATAAAATTATATATATAGACTTGGGAAGGAATTTATATCATAGACCCAAAGGCAACTTGTGGTAGACCCTATTTTCGAAATCATAGTCAAGGGATTTCGTGCTCGAGGGATATTAATCTAAAAATTTATTAGACTTAATGGCCCAAGTTAAGTGGGATTTGATAAAACACAACTTAACCCGTCATACAATTAGTAAAAATAAATCATGACAGAACATAACAATAAATCAAAGATGAGTCTGAAACGGACTTGGCAGAAGCTTCGAGTGTGTTCACGTGCTGAGGCATGGAGCAAAATAAACATGGGGACTCCCTGTTTTATTTATTTGAGAAGTAAGTGTGGCCACTGGGAAACAGTCCAAGACTGTGGGATCTTTATATATGTGTTTGTTAGAAATGCTAGACATATTTGCTAAATTGTAAGTAACACCTAGCCAGCTAGGCCCACAATGTTGTGAAAAATGGCGGGTCGTTACAAGTGGCGATTCATATATATCTCCATACCACTCACTCTCTTCTTCGTTAAATCCATAAAAATATGTATACTTATATCATAGGCTTAGGAAAGGGGCTTATATCGTAAATTTTTGGAGCTTAAGTTCGAAAACCAGCAAGGGATCTCATCCTTGTAGTTTTATTAAACATGCGTACAAAACACTGCTAAATGACCTAGCTATATATATATACAATTTAATAACATAATAAGACTATTATTAATAAGTAAATATAATATTATTAATAATAAATAATCATGTAAACATTCATCATAGTCAACAAATATATAAATAATAAGAAATTAATAATCATGAATAAATTAATAAATAAAATAATTAATAAATAAAGAAAAATACTCATATCATCCAAACATGCTAAACAATGTGAATATGCACCTAAAGTAATGAAAGAGTTCTCAAATTACAGAAAACGGTGCAAGAACGGATGAAAACGATCCGAAAATGAGTTAAACCGAATAGAACCAAGCTAGACCAGACCAAACCAAATCGGCTGAACCAACCCAATCTAGGTTAACCAAAAATTGGCAATGCAGAGCTGCACTGGATAGGCAAACTTGGAAATGGGCTAGCGGGCTATAGGACAAGATCTTGCAAGCGGATGCAGTCACATGCATGTGGACGAGGTCGCGGTCTGGCGGACATTGTCGCAGTCAAGCGGACGCTGTCACGGTCATGCGAACACGGTCATGGTCAGGCGGACGCGATCGCGGTCAGGCAGACGCGGTCATGGTCAGGCAGACGCGGTCATGGTCAAGCAGACGGCGAACAAGGCAAACGAGTAAATAGGGGGCTGCAGTGCCCGTCACCGGAGAATGCCGATGGCGGCGTGACTGGGGTGGCCATCGGTTGGGATCGGAAGGCGCCGTCAAGGCAAAGGTGGTGGTGGTGACGACCGGTGGAGTCCGGCTAATGGCCTAAAAGATGCGGTATCATCGTCGGGGGCCGCAACGTCATTGGCGGCGATCACGGCAATGGTTGTGGTCGTGGGTGGTCTCAAAATGTAGATCATGACAATGCAAAGCTGTCAAGGTGGTCGGATCAAACAGAGGTGGCTTGCTAGCATTGGAAAATGGCCCAAACGGTAGTGGCGGCGATGGAGACCGGCTCCAAAACTCCCTCACCGACGATTACTACGGCAGCACCGGTGGTCATTGGAGGTACAACTGGAAAGCCTGCCGCGAAGCGGTTATGGGGGTGCCGATTCGGTGGCTGGGGGCGAGGTGGAGAGTTGCTAGCGGTGCGCCGAAGTGGTGACGGCGCAATAGTGGAGAATTTTAAAATTGTGGAAACTCTGGAAATGAGTGGGTGTAGACAAAGTTGAATGGACAGCTCAGATCTTGCCACGTGGCACGATCGGGACGTCTGATAACTCGTGGCTTAGTGGGGCCCACCTATGGGTGCATGCACTATATATATGGATGAAAAGTTTGGATCGAGATCATCCGAACTCAAAACTCACTCAAGTCCTGAAATTGACTCTATAGGTGGGAATCAAAACGAGAAGGGTAAATGGGCCTCAAACCCTAAACTAAATCAAGTTGGGCCCACCGGGGCAGAAACTAGTGATATGATGTAAAACCCACGATTCTGAAATTCTGTCTATGCTCTATGCTAATGAAATACCCAAGAAATCCCAAACAGATACTAAACATTGCATCAACATGGATCTAGCCTAAATCCTGACTAACTAATAAAATCATATGTATACCTCCCCCGTAAAACTGATAACTCATGCTCTACTTTATTATAACTGAAACTATTATATATATTTCATGTATACTCAAACCTCAACAACATGCTCACATGGCCATCTGGGCCTCATACTCATATTTATAAAATTTTTTGCTCGAGCTCGCTCGAATCGAGTTCAAAACTGCCAGAACTAAACAAAACTAAAATTGGGTAAAACCCCTAACCCAAAAAATGGAGGTTTATAGTTGGCATTTTTTAGTGCATTTTTACCTTGTAACTATGCCTCTTAAATAATTTTGAGAGGTGGTTTATGTTGTTCTCATTAGTATATATATAGTTATGATTTTTGTATCATCTGTGTGTCCAGATCTGCACTAGATGAGCATAAAATTCATAACTCGTGTTTTAAATGTCAGATTTGTATGCTCTTATTATTTTTGTTTTCACATAGAGATCTACAAGTTATATGTTGAGCTTGTCGACTAAATTAGCATGGATGATCATGCAAGGTCCAAAATTGGATGAAAGGTGGCAACTTTCAAGGTTCTAGTGACCTGGTGCCCATTTCTCCAATTTTTACACCCTGATATGATTTTAATTTCATGACATATATGATGATCATCTTCTAAGGCCTGAAAAAAATTAATGAAGCATTTTTTGTACATCTATTGTGTGTTGTGTTGACTGCCTATGTTGTGTGTTTAGCTAAATGTTTAACTAATAATTAGGTAGCATAAAAATTTATAAAAATACCTAATAAACAAATAATTATTTTATGTAACCCTGAAGATTTTGGATTTAATAAAAATTTATTCTAATGGTTAATTGGATCAGAGTTTTGAGTACACAGGAACTAAGTTCATTATCCTATTTTTATGATTTCAACTGAAAATTTTGAGGAAAATATATTCAACTATGGGAAAATTATATAATAAATTATAGAGTTTAATAATTGTCCTAATATTGTCTATGTAAAGTTTTGGAGCATTTGGGTATGCAAGTAATTCAGTATAATTTTCTAATTCTAC
>JAURVB010002170.1:0-12834 GCA_033002965.1 Piper betle | reverse complement strand
TATAGTAACAAACACAGGTTACAGATTGGTTGCTTAAAAACGTCAGACATATTCCAGATTTGATGGATGAGTTTGTTGTCAACCGGAGTGCTTGATGATGAAGGATTTGGTTCACAATTTGCACAAGGTGTGTGGAAACTTGTGAAAGGTTCTCTTGTTGTTGCTAAAGGGAAGAAGTGTTGCAGTTTGTACAAAACTGAGACGAGTCTAGTTCGAGGGGAGGTTAATATCTCCTCATTTGATTCCACTGCTGATTTGTGGCACCATCGATTGGGACACATGAGTGAGAAGGGACTAGAGACTTTGAAGAAGTTAAATCTCCTTCCCAAGGTCAAGGACATCACAATTAGTCCTTGTGACCATTGTTTGGTCGGGAAACAACGTAGGACATCCTTTGCAAGCACAAGTACAAGGAAGTCAGAAGTTCTTGAGTTGGTACACTCTGATGTGTGTGGGCCTATGGAGGTAAAATCTCTTGGCGGTTCTATTTATTTTGTCACTTTTATTGATGATACTTCTAGGAAGGTGTGGGCTTATGGCATGAAAAATAAAAGTGATGTTTTTGGCATCTTTAAGAATTTTCATGTATTGGTTGAAAGAGAAACCGGTAAGCTCTTGAAATGTCTTAGAAGTGATAATGGTGGTGAATATTGTTCTGTTGAGTTTGATGAATATTGTAGCAAGCATGGGATTAGGCATGAGAAGACGGTTCCTTATACTCCTCAACATAATGGAGTGGCTGAAAGAATGAACAGGACCATCTCTGAGAGGGTTAGGAGTATGTTGTCTTCAGCTAAGTTGCCTAAAAGCTTCTGGGGTGAAGCCATGAGCACAACTTGTTATTTAATCAACAGATCTCCCACACATGCTCTGGACAGTGACATACCAGAAAGGGTTTGGAGTGACAAAAAGGTCAGTTATTCTCATTTGAGAGTCTTTGGTTGTAAAGCCTTTGCACATGTGCCCAAGGAGCAAAGGGCTAAGCTTGACTCTAGAGCCGTGGAATGTATCTTTCTGGGATATGGTGATGATAAGTTTGGATACAAACTTTGGGATCCTAAGAATAGAAAACTGATTCGAAGCAGAGATGTAGTTTTCAGGGAGGATCAAACAGTTGAGGACTTTGGCAAGGAAGAAGTTCCTCAAACTAAATCTCAGGAAAGCTTGGAAAAGATAAAAGATCCTTCAACCTCAGCTAGAAGTGAAAAGGCGGCTCAGGATGACACAATTATTTCCCCACCGAGTGATGATGAGGGTGAGGATGTGGTGTCTGATGATATTTCTAATGAGTTTGTTAATGATGTTGGACAGGAACATGGAGATTCTGATCAAGGGCAGCCAACTAATGTGAGGAGATCAGCTCGTGAACCAGTTCCATCAACAAGATATCCATCATCAGAATATGTGACAATTACTGAATGTGGAGAACCAGAAAATTTCAGTGAGGTCAAAGCTCATGTAGAAAAGGAGAAGTGGTTGAAGGCAATGCAAGATGAGATGAAATCTTTGCATGATAATCACACCTATGAGTTGGTGGATCTTCCTAAGGGGAAGAGAATATTAAGGAATAAATGGGTCTACAGGATCAAATATGAAGAAAATAACACACAACCAAGGTACAAGGCAAGGTTGGTGGTGAAGGGCTTCGGACAGAAGAAAGGTATTGATTTCGATGAAATTTTTTCTCCTGTTGTTAAAATGTCTTCTATTAGAATTGTTCTGGCTTTGGCTGCAAGTTTGGATTTGGAAGTTGAACAGTTAGATGTGAAGACGGCCTTTCTTCATGGTGATCTTGAGGAGACCATATACATGGAGCAACCAGAGGGTTTTAAAGTCAGAGGAAAGGAACAGATGGTGTGCAGACTGAAAAAGAGTTTGTATGGTTTGAAGCAAGCTCCTAGACAGTGGTATAAAAAGTTTGATTCTTTTATGGAAAAGAATGGGTACAAGAAATCTGTTTCTGATCACTGTGTGTTCATCAAGAGGTTTGATGATGGTGACTTTGTTATTCTGTTGCTTTATGTGGATGACATGTTGATTGTAGGACATGATGGAGCCAAGATTGCAAGTTTAAAGAAGAACTTGAACAAATCCTTTGCAATGAAGGATTTGGGACCGGCAAAGCAAATCTTGGGAATGTCCATTCGGCGTGACAGGGGAGCTAGAAAGCTTTGGGTGTCACAGCAAAAGTACATAGAAAAGGTACTTGAAAAATTCAACATGAAAGATGCAAAGCCGGTTGGAGTTCCACTTGGGGGTCACTTCAAGTTGAAGAAAAGTGACTTAAGTGAAACAGAAATGAAGGAAATGAGAAAGGTTCCTTATGCTTCTGCAGTTGGTAGTTTGATGTATGCTATGGTTTGTACAAGGCCTGATATAGCATATGCAGTTGGAATGGTTAGCAGACATTTAGCAAATCCGAGCAAAGAACATTGGCTAGCAGTTAAATGGATAATGAGGTACTTGAGAGGTACGTCCAAAATGTGTTTGTGTTTTGGAAGTGATAAACCTTTATTGGTTGGCTACACCGATGCAGACATGGCAGGTGACTTGGAAACAAGAAGGTCAACATCTGGGTTTATTGTTAATTTTGCTAATGGGGCTGTGTCTTGGCAGTCTAGGTTGCAAAAGTGTGTTGCATTATCCACAACTGAAGCAGAATTTATTGCTGCTACAGAGGCTTGCAAGGAGATGCTATGGACTAAGAGATTTTTGAATGAAATTGGCATTGAACAGGAGAGATACATTGTACACTGTGATAGCCAGAGTGCAATTCACCTGAGTAAGAATTCAAGTTTTCATTCAAGGAGCAAGCACATTGATGTGAGATATCACTGGATAAGAAATGTGTTGGAAAGTAAATCTCTTGAGCTAACAAAAATTCATACTGAAAGAAATGTTTCAGACATGATGACTAAAGTTGTGTCAAAGGAGAAACATGTTTACTGCAGGAATGGAGCAGGCATGGATGGAGCTTCCCATGCTGGCTAGAGGTATTTCATGGAGTCGGGAAGGGGAGGTTTGTTGGGTTGTCCCTCCTCCGTAAATACATGAACTTACAACCCTATTTTGGGTAAAAACCAAGATTTTCCAGATTTGGTTAGTTGAAAGGGATAAAAGCAACGTACGACGCTTTTCTTCTTTGGTTTTTTCTGGTTTTTGGGTTTTGGAGAAAAACTGCTGCAAAGGGAGAAAGAAAATTGTGTGGATTGAAGAAAGGTGAATGCTTTGTTGAGATTGGCTTGCAATCGTCAATGGTAACTTCGCCAAGTTCTTAATCTGTAATATTCTTCCTTTATTGTCTTCTACGACTTTATACCAATTTTGTAGAAAGTACAGTAAATTGGTATTGGGGAGTTTGTTCTCCTGTGGATCTATTCTGTATCAAAATTGTGATATAGTGAATTTGATCTGGTCGTTTGCCCCGTGGTTTTTTCCCCAAATTTGGGGTTTTCCACGTAAAATTATCTTGTCGTCTCTCTCTATTTGCTTGGTACTTTTCATCCTTATATGTTGAAATAAGGAGATTTGTATTTTGTTTGTTTGGTTAATCCAAACACATTTGCCAATGCATCAGCGTCGGCATTGAATTCCTTCACTGAGATAATAAAGAAAAACATTACTTTGAGGCAAATAATGCAGCGTAGGCAATATTTCAAGAAAAAAACATACCCCTCATTAAAAAAGGACTTAGTTAGACCTACTCTGATGAGGTTACCAATAATAGTAGATTGTCCCTGGAAATTTTTAACCACACCATTATATGCTCAAAATGATCAATAACTGAGTACAACAACAAACTAAGTAAATATAAGCAGGGACTCCGTCCTCTGTTGGGAATATCAAAGGACTTATGAATCCAACATTTCAAACATTCTATAACTTCCTAGCAGAAGTTCCAAACAAGATGGAAAAAGGAAGAAATGAAAGACTAGAGATGAGGTTCTTAAAATTGAATTAAAAATGCACTTCCATTGAAAACTTGATTCAAGTCAGATGTTCATTAAGATGTTTTTCATCATGATGCCACCAACTGCTTAAAATGAAGAGTCACCTCAAGCATACTTGCCATTGAGTTTGTAAGGCTAATTCGATCCGATGGCGATAATGCTGGCTCTGCTATGAAAACCAGGATGTTGACCTACAAAGAAAAGCTAGATTTGTCCACCTGAGGCTAGCCTCAGTAGTTTAAAGGACATCCCTCCAAGAGGAGGTCTAGGGTTCAAACCCTGCTAACAAAAATAACACTACTAATTGAGTCAGTCCACTTGCCTTAAAAATTAAAAAAGAAGAAGAAAAAGAAGTGGTGCTATATACAAGAGCAATAAGGAGTGACATCAATTGGCTACAAGATTCATGAAGAAGAAAGGCAATAAGGCCAGCTTTGTTTAATAGGGTTGAATGTTGGTCGACCAAGAAGAGCCACACTGATAAGATGAAACGGCAAAATGCGTATGTCGAGACTCAAGTACAAAAGAAGAATAAAGAATGCAGAGTTAGAGTTGATCTCATGCAATTGAATTCCCAGTAGAAGCAAAAATGCAGTAAGAGTTGATCTCATGAAATTCAGTAATAAGTTCCATTAGGTTCACTTAAACCAAAAGGAATATTAGAACTTTAATAGCTACTTCCATCGCATTAGCATCATCACTTTTGAAGGGATTTTTACCATAGCAATATGACGGATCTCAAATGAAGAAAACTGGTCTCTGAGCTCCTTGGCTTCCTTGCATAATTTCACTGTATTCTGATGTCTAGCTCGCCATAATCCTTTTATCTGCCCACAGGAAACACATAATTTAAATCATATAAGAGGAGCTGCAGAAATGAAAAAATAAGCGACATATCATAATAACTACCTTTAGGTTGACACACAACAAGGAAAAGTAAAAAAAGGCAGGTAATTTTAACTATATATTGATTTACAAAATTAAATATCATTACTTAAAACCCACAGAAAGACAGGGTAATTCATATAGGACAAATTTTCAGCTTAAGTTGAACTACTGCAGATTTGAGAGAAACATAACACATAGTCAGGTGGGATTTGCTAGAAAAATATGCTAATTAAAATTTTCCATTCAGACATCAAACACCACTCACCATCTGCCAATATTTCTTGAGTGTATAACTGACACAAAATATGAATTACATACTAACTTTTTAGACAAGGACAACTTTCACAAGGCATTCCAAGCTTCTAAGTTCCTTAAGAGTCTGCTCTAGGAGATATTAGGCTTTAGGATTCTTTGAATTTCTAGCTTTAATGATTTCATACAATCATCAAAACACAGAGAAATATTTATACACATTGTGTATTAGTTTTTATCCCTCTTTTCAGGGATGCAACAAGAATGGTACACGGCCAAAAAACTTGTGACTTCTTATCTTTTTTCATTCCATGGTTTTGTGCCATTGATGTAATGATTTGGCAACATAAAATTCAATCTGCCAGTCCCAACCTTTCCGGTATTGGATGTAGATAAGGATAATGATGATGATATTGAGTATGAGTTTCGGTAATTAATGCACGAGTTAGAAGTCTTAGTTTTTAGGAAACGTGCATGCATCGCAACTTTCCTTATTTTGTAATCTATATAATTGAAAGTTCTATCATGCTCATGAGGCAAAACAATGAAAGTTTCTCTTCAGAAATAATCAAAACTTGAATTAAGACACTTGGACAGTTAATAAATATCAGTTAGGAAATGAAATAAAAGATACTCTTGAACATCAGCAAATCTGCAGGAGTAAATCTTGTGGAAAAATGAATTGCAAGCATCTGATAATAAGTGTAATTTTTGTTCCCATTCAATTCAGCAACATAATCATCTATTATTCCTCTGTAAAACACTCAAATTAATAAATTTTTCACAATTAATAAAGATCTCTTAATTCTATGAGATAAATAACAGAAAACTCAACACACCATTTATTATCATCGTACTTGAAGGAATGCTAACCTCACGATATTTCAAATTTCAAAAATGCCAAAAAGGGCAAACTTTCCACCTGCATACAAATAAGCTTGGAGTCACCTCGAACACGAATTTCCTTAAATCCTTTCTCAAGAGCACACTTCAACCCCAAGATCAGGGCACGGTATTCAGCAGCATTGTTGGTAGCAACTCCCAAGCCTTCATATAGTTTCCAAACCTTTACATTAAGGAAAGAGAAAAGAAACATATAGCAACGTTCCAAACTACAATTTTGTGCTGGTTTGAACCAATTTTAAGAAGATCTTGCCAGTCTAGAGAACTGGCTATAATGCATTGTCATACTTTACTTCCTTCTTCTGAACTAAGTATTGCCCCCGCACCAGCCCTCCCAGGATTTCCTTTTGAAGCGCCGTCAAACTTGAGAACACATGATAGCTGCTGTTTGGCAATGCACATTAACGACAGAAAGGAACGAGCTTAACATGTAAATATTTTTCAAATATCACACAGCCTCATTCGGTGAATTCGTTTAAGACAATATTCAATCTCTGACAGGGTAAACAATAGAAATTTTTAACAATAAAATACCCATTATTACAGCACAAAACAGACTAAGAACATTTATAAATCCCCCGTTAAGAAATTGAAGGAAGATTAACTTACATCACTCTTGTCAAACTCCTTAGTCTCCAATGGTGCCTTCGCATTTCATATGCTAGAGGGTCAGCGGGTCCATCTGGTTGCTAACCCACAAGGCAAATAAATAAAGTTCATGAGTACGAGACCATTAGGACCAAAAACTTCTTGCTAAAAAAAGCAGCAGGACAACAAATCACTCCGTCAATATATTTCGCAATGCACAAACTACAAGAAATCAAACCACCAAAACCAACGCACCTGAAAAGGGCAAGGCACAAGCTTGACGAACAGATTCTCAGTCAAATGCGCCGCATTAATCACATCCAAAGCATTCCTAAGACCACAAAAACTCAAATGCTTCACCGTCACTTCACTCAAGGAGGCACCTCTGAACACACTAACCGGAGGATCACACACCTATCAATTCAAGAACACAACTTTTACACATTTAATCAAACACCCAACGGACAACATCAACAACCATTGTCGCAAAAACTCTATTGGAGTCCATACCGAGCTAACTTGAGCTTGGCAATCTTTCAAACTCCGCTACTCGCCCACCAAATCGCCTTTCCCGGCGTGCCAAACATTTCGTCTGAGCGACGGGGCGAAGAACACAGACATCGGACTCCTAGCGGCGAAGGTTGTCGCCGGAAAACAGAGCAGCATGCAGTTCTGCTTCCCCGGCGCCGTCGAGCTCTCTGCTCTACCTCCGCCTCTGGTTATGGGCGGCGGCCATGGGAGAAGAAACCAAGCGAGGGGATGGAGATGGCTACTCAGTAGGTAAAAGTGCGGCTAATGGAGGATAAATTTCGAAGCTTTTCTCTTTTCCGGCGGCCGCCGGGTGCGGCTGCTCCGGCGGGGCAGCCGGCGTCGGGGAGGAGGTGACGTGGAGGGGAACGTTTGAGGGGCTTTGTGGGCATTTTATTTTGGGCCCTTTAGTTCCAGTCTCAAAAGCCCATGGGCTTAATTTATGGCTTGTGATTTTTCTATCTTAGGAGGCTATCAATAACTCTAGGGATTTGGATTCCATTAAAGATAATACAAAACTAACCATTAACTTCCTATATAAATTTAGGCTTCTTATAATTCTAACCTTAATTTTTTTATTAATCGGGTGTCTTTCAAAGAGTAGTGCCTGCTTAAGCTTAATTTGAATGATAAAAACTTGACTAAGAAGGTTTCGAATTTGAGATACCACAAATGTGGGTTTTTTTCACTACATTCAGCTTGTCATGAAGTTTGATATATAAATATTATTTTTAATAATCTTTAAGATTTTTGGGATAGTTATTTTAACAAGAAACGGTGAAAATCAATTTATATTTTTATTACTGCCTCATAATGGATCTTCAAAAAAACACAATAGATTGTAAATTTTATCATTAGAAGTCATCTTGACCTAAATTTTAGATATAGTTTTGTTTGCATTCAATTCTCGATCGACAATATGTCATTATCCTTGATCGGAAAAAAATGCTAATTATATATATTCAATTATTAACAAAAAGACAATGATGGTATTAACGTTCCCTTTTTTCACTAGCGAAAGAGTGCCTACAAAAACGTTTAACATACAATATTACCACATTCTTAATCCGTAGGGATTGAGTCATATCCATACCTATATCTTACCTTTCTTATCCAAAAAAATTAACATTTTCATCACTAAGAAATATCGTTCATCTGTATGTTAAACATATTTGTATTTGGTTTTCAGTTAACTTTCCACTGTATATGAACTCAATTATAATTTGCAAATGGATATGATCATGATTTTGAACGCACTTTTATATTTTTCCTCCTTTGGGGTTGTATTAGGAAGATATATAGCATAAAAATTTCCACAATGTGGGGGTGAAGAATACGTAAAGCAGATCATACATACATCTCTTTTAAGAATGATTTGCAGAATGTGTGAGAAAGGGAGGACCAGGCAGCTCCAGTCCCCCACTCCACAAAATTGAAAGGAGACTCTCCACTGCTCCTATTTGTGGCTGCAAAGCGAATATGAAAGTGTTGTGGATTTGGCAGCTTGTAAAACGATGATAAGCTCACAGACAAATCCACACTGCCCTTGGCAAAAGGGAAAAGGATCAAGTGCCACACCACCTGTTTATACATATGTATCACACCACAGTGCTCCCAAGGTCTGTTAACATTCATGTGTCTTTATCAACAAGCCTGGCATTATAAGTTAGACCTTTTAGGCTAAGTATCTCTGCTTTATATATACTTACCTCTCAATGCCATTTTAGTTTCATATATATATATATATATATATATATATATATATATAAAGTTTGTACAAGATTTGCACATATTCAGCTACATAAATAATACTTATCCAATTACATGGATAATTTTTATGCCTCAAAGAAAAAGTCATGGTGGTTTTAAGATAATAAGGAGAAGATAAGAATGATCGGGTGAGGATTTTAAGGGCTTGAAGTGAGGAACCAAAAATGGTTAGACGGGTGAGGATTCAATGGCTAAAATTAGAAACTGTACGAGGAGAATTCTATAAAGGAGTACATTAACATGAGGAAATAGGGGCTCGTTGAATTAAAGAAAAGAGACAGAAGAAAAGTAGAAAAAGACAGCAGGGAAGAGCCCTTCGCCGTAGATCCATCTCCTATGACCCCTAACATATCTAGCAGTGTATAGCTTAAAATACTCTTATAGGTCGTAGCGGCCGACCACACCGCGATCGTCTTTGCCTTCATCACGCTCTAGCTGCCATCTTTGCTGTGAATCCTTGCCGAAAAACATTTCCTGAGGAGACCCATCCTGTTTATTGCCAAGCCTTGAAGTTGAAGCCCGCCTTCTTGTTGCACATGCTCGGAGGAGACCATGGTGCCAATAAGTTTGGAGAGAAGGGATTGCATGCTGCCTTGCTGATCATTACCGTTGCCGCTACTAAAGCTTTGCACCGAGAGATAGCATTGCCGAGAAGAGATATTGTCATTGTCGGCTGATCATCTCCACTGTGAAGCCTTACCAGAAGTTGCTTCGGAAATCCCCTTGCAGTTCTAGACTTATGATATCGTGAGCAGGGAGAGGAAGGCCACCACATCCTCGAGTCCAGCCCCATTGCTGTTGTGCAGCCTCACCGAAATCCTCATCGAGTCAAGAATTCCAGAAGAAAAGTAGCCGCTGCACAACCACCATAAAAACAGGGGAGAAGCAAGGAGTTGTTGTCGTCCAAACCTGCCAACAAAAGCCGCCCTTCGCCAGAGCTTGGCACTGCCGAAGTCTTACCGCCTATCATGTGCTCACCGTCGTGAAGCCTCGCTGTAGTACGTCTGCTCGAAAGGAGAGTTTTCTTTTTTCAAGTAAAAATAAGGGACGGATTAGGAGGAATTCTTGCTGCTGTCCATCACTGGTTGCCGGCAGCAAAATCACCATCTCCACTCGCCAAGGGAAGGAGAAGTTTTCCAGTGCCCTACCGAGAAAAAGTGCCCAGGTCGCCACGTCCTCTGCCTCGCCAGAGTCGGAGAAGACGTTGCTCGGAGCAAGGGGAATACTAGAGCAAACAGACATTTTCCAGAGAGTGCTCCTGTCGACCATTACCGTATTCAATCATACCCTTTCCATCGGCCTAATTTCCGTCATGTTGTCTATCATCCTTGACAAAGTTCTATTGTCGGAGACTCCTTCCCTCGCCGGAATCTTGCCAAAAATCTGCTGATTGGGTAAGGGAGAAAACAGAGTAGGAAGGGGTAGCAAAAAGTGAATTTTGCGGATTTTTCAGACCAACTCCGGTCGTTTCGGGCCCCAAAGTGGCACTACAAACCCAAATCGAGTTTCCATAGGACCAAAAGCTACCATCGCTGGAAAAATTCGGGAATTGACCCATCGGACAAGGGAGGAGACAGAACAGAAAGCATTAGCAAAAGGCCGATTTTGTGGTGGTTTTCCAATCAATTCCGGTCGGTCTCAGCTCTTCTGTGGTGTCCAACGTGAAGCCAATGAAGTAATATTTAGACCAGGGTAGGGTACCACCGGATTCAGTCCCAGCCGTGGCCGAAAAAGACTATGCCGAAGCCTCAAAAGGCCGCTTCACGCCTAAGCGGGCTTGTCATGCCCAATTATTGGACCGAGTTCACTTGTCATGCCAGGTCCGCGATCAGATCCATGTGCCCCACAAATTGATTAGATCTGCGACAGGCCCAGTGTAAAACCCATGACTAGAGTCAGGGTTTTATAGTCGTTAACCGGTCGGTTTAACCGTAGTTTGAGTCAGTTCAGCCTGAACACGTGTGCAGGGCCGAGGCCGACCGTGTGCACACTGCTATGAGGGGTTATGTATACCAAGTATCAATGATAGCGTCAGATACGTATCAGCAGACTGAGTTATCAGTAGATATGAGAGTATACAGTTGATGATTTTATTTTATTTTTATATTATGACCGTAAAATTAGTTTAGGCTGAATAACGCATTAGGACGCGTTAGATGGTATTCGGGTGGGTTATTAGTTATACGACATGTCATTTGGATGTTGTGGTGTTTTATTTGATTTTATGAGATTTTTCATAATTTTTCTACTGATTTTTCTAGCATTTATTCCAAGTCCGTTATCATTCTTGACTCAAGCCGGTGTCGAGTCAAGTCTTATTTACAACTTTTCCACCCCCCATACTTCTCATCTTCCTCCCCCAACCCGCGTCTTCACCGCCGTCGCCTTGAGATTTTGCCACCGCCGTCGATGCCACCTCGCCACCGATCGACGCCGCCCAACCCGGTCGTGTCGTCGCCTTGCCGCCTTGACGATGCTCGACCACCGTCCAGCCGTCGCGACGCTGGAAATTGCCCTCAATTTCCTGCCGTTCCCGACACGATTCTGCTGCCGTCTACTCCGGACCACCACCGCCATGACATCGAGCTTCTCCCCTCGACTTACCCTACCTTTCCCCCTGCCTAGCGCCGCTATCAAGGCTGGCCGTGGGTCGATCAAAGCAGCCGACCGCACTCGACGCCGCCATCAGTGGCCATCGCCGCCGCGGCTGCCCTCGTCGTCACCACCATTGGGTCGAGCTCACCGAGATGGTGCTAACCCCTACCTCTGATTGCCTCGCTAGAGTCAATCACCGGAAAACCACCGGAGCTGTCGGAAAATAGTCGGCACAGTCACCGAAAAACCGCCGACTCGCCTTCACAGCCTTCGTCCGTCGGCACCAATTTCAGCTCCGATCGTGAGGTGGTTCTTCCTTCCTTTTTAAATTATTGCATACATGTTGTGGTCATGGTAGCATATTAGAATTAATTGTATTAACTTAATGATTTTAGTTTAATTAATCGTGATTATGATAAACATGGATGATTAGCATAAATTGTGTTGTATGATGTAAATGCTTACTAATGAAATTGTTAGTAAACCATTGAATAGTCAATTAAATGCTTGTTAACTAGTTAATTTATGAATTTGTATGAATTAGATTTTGCATGCTAGCATTAAGTTAAACAGATTAAATTGATTAAACCATTGTCACCTAATTAGAATAGGTATGCTTTGAAATTGGAATTAAAAGTGCTAGGTAATAAGTAACGTATGAAATCATAAAATTATTAACTTGCTTGACAATTAGAGATGTAGTGGTAATTGTCGAGATGATTGTCATGTTTGATTAGATTATTGTATGCATGTGGATATATTAGTTATATAGGCGTGCATCATATATGTATGGGCATTAATAAATAGTTATGTTCATGTAGGTTCGTTGCAGAGACTCGCCCTCTAGGCACGAGACTGCGCTTGGAGCTTCCGACAGGTCCGTTAGGACACGCTTCTCAAATTTTATCGCTCTATTCTATCGATGATTTGATTTATTGATCGTTGGACGTGTCAGGTGGATGATTTATCGGACCCCACCTAACACGTGGTCATCTGTCAATTGTTTTCGGAATTAATAACCCTCGAGGATGAGATCCCTCGAATTTGTTCTTCGAAAATAAGATCCACCTCAAGTTGCCTTCGGGCCTATTATAATAAATCCCGACCCAGCCCCTATAAGTAGTTTTATCGAGTTTTTCAGTGAGACAAGAGAAGATGAGTCGACTTGCACGTACCATGAGCGGATGTCAGGGCATCAAAGAGGGCTCCAGATTAGTGAGCGGCATGTTCCATTCCCGTAGGGACTCCTGAACAACTCTGCGTTCGAGCTCCTCACAACCTCGGAGAACGTAGAGGTTTACGGGCACTGTTAGGCATAGCGCATGTCCGGACTTGTGGTTCAAAGGGCACTAAGGCGCAT
>JAURVB010002169.1:0-125205 GCA_033002965.1 Piper betle | reverse complement strand
AAAATACTCGGCTCAAAATAAATAGCTCGTCAAACAATAAACAGAGCTTTAACTATCGAATATTCGGCTTGGCTTGGCTTAAAACTCGAGCTTGATGTATTCAAATTTTAAAAAATACTCGGCTCAACTTAGCTCTGCCAATACTATTGAGGTCACATTCAACTTATATAGTGTTAGAAAGAAAATTTTGATCCTATAAAAGTCGAGCACGAACTAAGTACAAACATTCACTCAACTCGAAACCATAGCAAAAGAAACACGAGTCAAGACCAAATACTATGAATTTTGAACGAGCTGCTCGAGCCATAATAAATTAAATGTTCATCAAGTACTCAAACATGCTTGTCAAAAATTATGTCGAATTTAAAAATATCCCTGCTCGGCTCGGCTCATTTACCTTCTTAATTGTCATGCATTTTATAAATTGTACAGTACCAAACCCATTTTTCTATTTAAAAAAGAAGAGAAATTTTAAGGTGAAAGAGTACAACTTAAAATTTCTCTTTTCAACCCTCCTACTTACTGGCCTCAACTGATTATTCTCACTGTGTGAGTATAGCACAAGGGAGATAACCACAGTTCGTCTCACAAACCAAAAAGACTCATACCTTGAAAGAAACACAAGGATTTTTACTCTCAAGAAAAACAGGATGTAAAAAATATTTCCATTGATTTTATTATTATGTTCTCTCTAATTGTTGAAATTACACATCTCCTAGTGTCTCCAATTTATAGATGAAGATGAGAACACATAGTATACCACATATTTAAGAAAACTAAACAACAAAACAAAAATACCAAAGAACTCTAAACAATACATGTAGCTCATAAATTGATTTTTACATGAACTGAAAACCAAAAGACTTAAGAGCTGCTTTTAAAACTCAAAATCCAACATTTTTTGCGAATAATTTTATACAAAAATAACCATGAAATCTTAGCTAGAAGAAGCAATGTTGGGATGACAAGTTCAAGAAGAGAGAGGAAATTACAAGATGACATTCAATATGTGGGCTTTAAAATCTAAACTAATACACTACAAATTATTTTAAGATAAATATTTGACTTCGATTTTTTAAGATAATTCTTATAAATCAGTTCTTTTGGGTCTATTTCTGTCTCTTTTCCTAACGTTACACTAAATTGTAAATTACGTTTTTTGTACAGTTGCATTATAAGGTCTTTAATTATCACACACGCTTTGACAGGGCCGAAATACCAACAAATTAAAAATAACCTTAATATTTATATTTTATGATTAGTTTATTTTAATTTATTTAAGATATTTAATATAATATCTATGTATAGAATGCTTTTACAAACAATTATAATGGTTAAATTATGTTTTAGTTTGACTTATTATCAAAACCATAATTAATTTAAATATAGTTATTATAAATTCGGTTCTGAATAAACCGAAGTGAACCAAAACAAAATATTTCTATTCGGTTCGGTTCGATTTTGAGAAATTTTTAGCTTTGGTTCAATGTGTATTTTTTATTGTAGAAGGGTTTGGAAATTCGGTTCGGTGGGTTGGGTTATCGGACAATGATAATTTATAGTCTGAGTGAATAATTCAACTCCTTCTCTGAAAGCAAATCGTTCATTGAGCAATACCCATTGTTTCCATTTCATTCTAAAGAAAGAAGTTGAAACTCCAGACGTTATAAATGCGGTTCAAGGCTTCAAGCCAAAAATTCAAATTGTATGGTCTGCCTCAGAGAGTCCAGAATCTCTCGTTTTTCTCTTTTATGTCATCCTTTTAAGTTGTGACTTACAAATTAGCCTATAGTAGTTATAAAAGGAATGCTTGGCAAATTATGGACTACAGAGCAGGAAGTTTTTTCTACTGGAATAGCGAACCATATAATCTGGACTCTTTCGGAGCTACATATATCTCGTGAAACGTCTTCAATTTCTGGGTATTGATTACAAAGCAATTTACCGCAAGTATAGCAGTGTGTGTGTATATATATATATAATTATTAGTTACCTATAAAACAGCGGCGGACACCATGATCGTGTTGTTGTTATTATCATCACAACTCGAACAGTGGGAATCTCAGGAAAACAAGTTGAAGAAGAAACAGTTGCAAGAAAAGCAATGCTTGTAGAAAACATGTGAGATGGATTAATATTCTTGGTCCATCAGAAAATCAACCACTGCCGAATTAAAGACTTTTGCTTGGCAGCCACATGGCCGTGAGGAAGTAATTCGTTGACATGGATGCTCCACCCAATCTCATGAAAGGTGTAGAACAAGCATCAGTACTGTAACTGCTATTGCAGTGATGCAGAAGTGAACCATAAAAACGACGCAATGTCTACCTAACAAGAACTAATTAGCTGTACTACACCGCTACTGGGTCTGCAAATTCGGTAAACACTTATAAAATGCAGGTGTTAGCTAACTCTATATCTATGCGTTTATTATATCCTGCAAGAAAATATGGATCTCTTGATTTTAGCTTCAAACTGTCTTTTCCAATGGCCAAGGCAATTCCAACTGGGAAAGTAATTATTGGGTTTTTCTTGCGCTCACATATTACAGATATATATGATCTCAAGTTGGATATATTTTTTAAAACCATCAAGTCAGATAGTAAGTCAGATAGTTTAAGCTAACAAGTTATTAGTGAGATAATAATATGGAAAGCCGAATCCTGAGCTCAAAGACAACCAGTTGGGTGTCTGTTAATGGCTCCAACGCGAGTCTCTTGGTCCGGCTACAACACAGTTCTCATTGTTCGCTTGGCTGTTAGATGATGTGTGGACATACATTAATTAGATCTATGTTCATTGTTATAACTGGGTACCTATTAGTATTAATTTATGATAAAATTTTCAATTTTTTTAGTTCTCATATATGATATGTTCCTTATTTTTTTATTTATAAGCCCATCTTTTTCTTTTAAGAATGCCCACATTTAGTTATTTATCGACCAAAGTTGGAAAATATACTACTAGAAAATTACATTAATATTTGTTCATCAATGTTCATCAATGTTGTTTGTCCTCATTTCTAGGACTATGAATATTCACTTTATATCGCATGCATGTAGATTTAGGGAATTTCATCACTTTGTAATATCTACATTTATATTCTTGAAGCTTAAAATGTAAAAATTAATGTGTGAATTAAGATAATGGAACAAATTTCGAAGCATTTGAACATAATGACATGCAAAACATGCTGTTCTGTATTGATTATTTTCCTGTCAATAAAAGGAATTGGAAATTAATTTAATTTTTTTTAAAGAAATCAATCTACTTGGACACAACGAGGTTTTTCTTCAATGATTTAGCTTAAAATTTATCATTATGAATATACTTTATAATAAAACATCTACATGAAAGTAATTAAGTGAGACAATTTGGGCATTATTGTTAATTATGCTCGATTTACTTTTTAAACTAGTTAGTTCATGTGTTATCTGAAATATGAAATTATATTTTTACAAATCAAGTTTGAGCGATTGTTTAGTGGCACATTTTAAGTGTTTAATAATCAAATTTGTGTGTGTGTGTGTTGCGCGTGCTTTTCTTTTTTCTTTTGTTTTGAAAGAATGTGTGTTTAATTAATCAAATAGCTTTAGGTTAAGTCACGCCCTTTGAAGTTTCCAATCGACCCATTTTAAACTGAGCTCTTGTCTCCAAAATTTCTAATTCACAAGCAAAAGTGATGGCTTGTATTTGACTTAAATTCTTAATGATATATGTGTTATTAGTGTGTGTGTATATATATATATAGACAATAAATATTAACCAAAGCTGGGAACATTTTATCATATGTTGAATGTATTAAACCCAGAATTTGGACTTCATCGTCAAGCCATTAACTTTAATTTAAAGTTGGTGAGAACTGCAAAATAAAAAAGCAGAAAATTATTATAGAAATGAATTAAACGCATTTTACTGGGCAAGTTAATTAGCTGTTCTTTCGGCCAAGGCACGAGCTCGTGCTGGGCCCTACCTCCCCTCCCAAAACGGGGCTGGCGTCGATTTGGAAATTCTCCGTCCCGTTCCGTTTCCACAACCTTCCACCCTCGTCCTCGCCCTCGCCGGCCCGCCCCGCGCTTGCCAGCTCGAGGGGTAGTTTTGGAATAATAATTTGAGGGACTTTTGAAGTACGGCAGTTTTTTGAGTCCGCCGATTTCCAATTTTCCCTGTTATTCCATTTTAAATATATATATATATATATAATAATAATAAATCATAAATAGTTAAACTTAAGCATAGGAGATATGAAATGTATGTCAACATTTGTATTGGTAAATACAAATGCCCAAGGGGCCAAGGCCATGTTACAAATTAAAATTTTACCCAATATATTTATTATTATTATTATTAAGACATTAAAAACATATAAATTAAAAAAATAACCAAAACCCATTTTTTAAATAAAAAATAAAAAACTTGGCATAAGTTTATTTTCTTTAAAGTAAGTTGATTCATTTTTTTCTGTAAATTTAAATAAATATCATATTTTTCTACTTTTTATTTGTCTTGTTTATACTTATTTAAATTCGATTTTAAATGCTTGTGCTCTTTCAAAAGTAGTAGGCATCCAAAATGCTTATTTTCGGTCATAACTGTTAATAAACATAATAATCATCACTAAGATAATTAATAATATTTCCAAAAATAGAATTAAACACAAAAGACCAAATCCCAATAACGCCAACTAATTAATATGATGATCATTTATGGTAATTGACCTCAGTCGGCGTACCAACGGGCGGCGCACGTGGAAAAAGCTTCAGTTGAACGGGCGAGGCGGGAGAGGACGAATGTGGGGCCCAGATTCGTTGGCATAAAGCTAGGCAAACCCAGCCCCCACCGCCACCACCACCACCACCACCCTCATCTCTTCCTCCTCCAACCACGGCGGCGTTGGCGGCGGCGCTACCAACTTCTCCGCAGTCCCCCTCATTTGGATCTCCCTTTGTCGATTCGTACTCTTCCCCGATCCCGCTCCCTTCCTCTGCGATTTTTTGGTGCAATTTTTCGCTTGTTTGTCTGTGGCCTTGTATTGCTCGGATTGGAAGGGTTTTGGGGGATCGATCGTCTTTTGGCCATGGCCGGCCTCCTTGCTGTCCATCCTGCCCTGGTATGGCTTCTCACTCTCTGTTATTTTTTGGTTGGTTGATTGGGTGGGAATGATTGAATGTTCGACATTTTGAGGTTTTTGATTTTTTGTGGGGGAATTGGGGCGTGGATCTGGCGGTTTACTGGTTTGTATGTCGGTTGTTGTTGATGGCGAAACTCTTTGGCTGGGAATGATTGCGGTTGAATATGTTTTTTGCTTTTGTTTTTTTTTTACAATTTTTTTTCTTATTTTTAAGGCAATTTTTTTGGAAAATCGTTGTTTGTTGCAATAAAATTTTACCTAACTGCACTTTTTTTGGGCATAAAGACGAAGTCTTTTTCCATAATAATGTCATACCAGCTCTCTGATTCATGTATTGATGCTTGCCACCCGTCAATCTGGTTGTAACGTTTGGTGCTTTTTTCCGCGTCTCCGTGTTTAGAAACGTTGTTTGGTGATTTGCCAATGTGCCTGGTCAATTTGTAATTCCTCTTTTGGTTTGGTTCTGCAATTCTTGTGGACAAGTCACAATGTTTATTTCATGATTGTGGACAAGTCACAATTTGGTTTCTTTGACAGTGATTGAAGCTTGGAAGCTTTTGGAGTGGGTGATGTGGTAGGAAAGTGGGCATTTGGATAGTTGATTGAAGCCTCCACTAGCTGGTTGAGCCATTGATCCAGCTGTTTAGAGCTTCCTTCTTGCGTTATGATGGCGGCCACCGCAGCCTCATCCTTCTTCCCGTTGTCATCTTCCCCTACCACGAACACTTTGCGCAATGGTGGCCCTGATAGCGTGGACGCACGGGCCATCAAGCCCAAGACGTCGCCCTCCGGCCGCTTGCAGGTCAAGGCCAGTGTTCAGGCCACACCTAAGATCAATGGCACCAAAGTGGGCATTGAGTGCCCCAAAGACGAGGATTACGTGCAGTCGACTTCACCAGCTCCGAGGACTTTCATCAATCAGTTGCCTGATTGGAGCATGCTCCTGGCGGCTATCACCACTATCTTTCTGGCTGCAGAGAAGCAGTGGACCAATCTCGACTGGGACTGGAAGCCCAAGAGGCCGGACATGCTGGTGGACCCTTTTGGATTTGGGAGGATGGTCCAGGATGGGCTAGTTTTCCAGCAGAACTTTTTGATTAGGTCGTACGAGATAGGTGCTGATCGGACGGCGTCAATAGAGACATTAATGAATCATTTACAGGTGATTAGTCATGGTGTTCTATTTCTTATTCTTATTGACGATTTAAGCATAATCACATATTTATACTGTGATTATGTATTCAATACTATATGTACTGGCTTTCTCATTGGATCGTATTGCTGCAGGAAACGGCACTTAATCATGTTAGGGGTGCTGGGCTCCAAGGTGAAGGTTTTGGATCCACGCCTGCAATGAGCAAAAGAGACCTGATTTGGGTTGTTGCCAAGATGCAAGTTGTTGTGGACTGCTATCCTTCTTGGTTGGTTCTTCTGTCTTTTGATTTAGATTTTTCCAGAATGCATTTTGTCATTTTAGAACGGACAAGATAATTTTTTCTACGTTGTAGTAATGATGACTTGTAGATTTCAGTTAAAAACTTATCTTTTAATTCTCCTGGGGCGACAAATAGCTGATCAATGTTTATTTTCAGTTTCGTATTATGTATAGTGGCAATGTTTTGTAACATGCGTGTTTAGGTATCCATATTCAGACGTGGTTGATCACTTATGCTCTTTATTGTGAATGTTTTATTTATGTATGGTGCAAATAAACATCCAAAAAAAGTCTAGTTATTTTTGAGCTGTGTTCTTGAAAATGAAAGGTCTGGTTACTGTTTATACAGGGGTGAAAATGTTCAAGTGGATACTTGGGCCTCTGCATCCGGAAAGAATGGTATGCGACGTGATTGGTTGGTACGCGATGGAAATACCGGCCAAATCCTTACTAGAGCTACTAGGTTGGATTTAATTTCAAATGAAAATTTGTAACTTCTGCATAGAGTATCCTTTGATTATCTTTTGTGTAAATGAAGGTTTTTTTCCTGATTTTGACACATTTAAATTGTGTTGTTCTTAGTGCTTGTTCTTTTCAACATGCAGCCTTTGGGTAATGATGAACAAGAAGACGAGGAGGTTATCAAAAATCCCTGCGGAAGCCAGAGGGGAAATAGAACCATATTTTGCCAATCGCCCTGCTATCGTGGAGGAGGATAGTAGAAAGCTACCAAAGCTTGATGATAACACAGCGGAGTTTGTTCGAAAAGGCTTGACTGTATGTAATTGACTTCATTATGGATTTCTTTTTTACTGGAATCTTTATTTTCTTTTGGCCAACTATGATTGTAACGGGCTTCTTTTGGAATCCTACAGCCTCGTTGGGGTGACTTAGATGTCAATCAGCATGTGAACAATGTCAAGTATGTTGGCTGGATTCTTGAGGTATGCTGGCTTTTAGAGTTTGAATTGGTTTTTGTTCTCATAATTGTTTAAATACTCTGCATGTGAAAACAATGTTGAAATGCTAAAATAAGGAGATTATGTTGGCATCCTTTTTGTTTACTTTGGTAGAGCAATAAATTATTTATAGTTTAGGGTTCTGATGATTTCTAGTCAGGGTCCTCTATAAAATGTTTTACTTAATCGCATTATTGTTCTGTACTGGTGAGTGCATTTACTAGTATGTAAAGAGGACTTAATAGATGACTATGTGTATACATCATTCTGCAAAAGAAGGTGGTGTGTGTGCTACTGCTTTGGTTTTGTAAATATGGTTATTAGCCATAGACCACGATCCTTTCTGAAAAAATTAAGGTGAATGATTTACATGAGGAAGAGTTGAATTCCTTTGGTGCCTAAATAAGTGGTAACTCAGAAACTGAAATAGGTTAATTAGCGACTTTTGGTTGAGAACTCTGACATAGTATGTTGAGGAACCCTCAGATACTTTTATTTTTGGGTCTTGGAAGGTGTGGGTGTGCTCTATCAAGTGGGCTGATGTTAAAATGGAGTAATGCTTCTGTGATGTTTGAAGCCTTTTTTTATGCCTACAAACTTTTACTGGTAATTGTTAAGTTTCCACATGAGTTGAATCCTTAAAATATACTAGGATTTCTAATTATTCACTGAAACCATGTTCAGTCTTCAAATGTGAACTCTTGAGCAAAAATATAGCATGTAGGCATGTTTATGGGCTTTGGGAAGTGGTTTTGAAATGTTTGTATCGACAGATAGTGTTTTTTTTATTTTTTAACTGACAGATAGTTGATAATATAAGATGCGTTTTTTTTTGTTTTGAATGGTGAGAATTTGATTTTGCAGCCTTAGATTATATGGTCCAAGATCTATCGTCCTGCAGAGTGTTTTATTCTCGGTCCCAAATGTTGTTTATTTCTTTGTCTAACATTTTGTCTGCCCGTCAAGTTTCATAAATGTGTGCGATCATATAGTATAATACATTTTTAATAAGTTGTCTACTTGTCAACAATTCCATTGTTTGAATGATATAAGTGGGTAGTTGATGGCTTGATGCTATCTTATCCAGATTCATCATACTTTGATTCTCTCTGCCGAGCCGGTAGCACATGTGATCAACTAAAAAAAAATGCTTTTGGATAATTGAACTTCTTTTGACCAGCTAGTTTTTCATGTCTACAGTTTGTTCAGCATACATTAAATTTTGTATGAACGGCTGTATGAAATACCATGTGATTCATGCCATGTGTATGAGCAGCATTTCTAAGCCATCTTTTGTTGGTGTTGCTGGATGATAAAATAGCGAGTGTTTCAAGCATATTTAGTGTGTGTGTTTAATTGTCTCAATTGCAGAGCACTCCGGGGACCATTTTAGAGACCCATAAGCTTACTGGCGTAACTCTGGAATACAGAAGAGAATGTAGCAAAGACAGCGTTTTGCAGTCTCTCACTGCTGTTTCCGAAGGTTGCAACAATCTTGATGGAGAATCATTCAAAGGCGTTGCTGGGATGGAGTGCGATCACTTGCTTCGTCTCGAAAGCGGGGAAGAAATTCTGAGAGCAAGAACCCAATGGAGTCCAAAATGCATGAATTTAAACTCTGTGGATCACCTCCCTGCAGAGAGTGCCTGAGCGGGGGGAAACTTTGCCCTTTTCAACATCGTTGCTTGCCTATGTAGAATCACATCCTTCTTGCGCTTTGAGAAATTATTTTTTTTATTTGTTTTCCCTATTTATCTCTTCTCTTCTTGTCTTGGTTATTTTTGGTGGGCTGTTGTCCGATCATGTGTAATTATCCCTAAATACTACTTACACTAGTCAACGCCTTGTTCCTTGAAAGAGTGAGTTTCATATTATCTTGCATTTATATATTATACAGGGTTTTGTCACTGCTTAACCAGGCTGGGTTTTGTACTGAATGTATTGCGTATAGTCCGTTGAATAAAGGTAAAAAATAATAATAATAAATAATGCAAGAGAACTCTATTTGGAATTGAAAGCTAAGCGACTCCTATTTCACCTTCTTGTCCAGTCCAAAAATTACTAAGGTTGAAACTATAAATCATTTCTTTTTGCCCGTCCACCCTTATTCGTTAAACGAGAAGAAAAATGACTAATTTCTTCCAAATTCATTTTGCCCTTACTGCCAAGCACCACCAACAAAGCCGCTACTTCGAAGGAGCTTTGACCATCAATAGCGACTAAATTCTATAAAATATATTACGGCACAGTCGATACGACGGCCCTGAGTTATTTTCCACAGTGAAGGAGAAAGACATCCTCCACATCATTGGATGGTCACACCTTGGTCGTTGCTTCCGACGTCGCAAGAAGGCCCCCTAAGGATATGAATAATGCAAATTAACATAAACCTTAGTATTTCCGGATCAAGTTGCACGGTACCCTACCTGGCTAAAGCAGCAAACTCCTTTCACGGTACTATTATGATTTAAAATTACAATGAAAAAGCAAATTTGGAGTTTGAATCTCATTCACAGTATTGATGATTTAAAATAAATGATACAAAGACCTCCTCCCCCTGCTTCCCTGTTTCAGTTTAAAAATGGCACAGTACCATGGTCTTACCTTCAGAGTCTTATTTCCATGTCGACCCTCCAAGCCTCATTACTTCTTCAGTACTAGTATCCCTGGGTCTTCTCTCCGGCAAGCTGTTACCTTCGTTATTGCCACCATCACCATAGAGATCCTTCAATTTTGCAAGATGGCTTGATACAGAAGTCTTATCTTTTGACGTTCCATTATGACTGTGGCTCAAACGAGCAGGCGTACCACGGCTTCCACTCCGACTCCGGCTCCCACTTCTGCCTCGATGAGAACTAGATTCCCTGTACCTACTGCGACCATCTCGACTGCTCCTTTCATACTCGTGCCTCTCGTAATCCCAATCCCTGTCATGAGCTCTGACCCTGTCCCTACCCCGCTCTCTATCTCCGTCCCTTTCCCTGTCTCGTACCCTTTCTCTTTCCCTTCCCCCACCTCTTTCTCTATCTTTGTCCCGTTTGTATTCCCGTTCTCTGTCTTGGTCCCTACCTCTTTCTCGATCCCGATCTGAACGGCCCCGGTCAGTTTGATCTCGGCTTGTACCTCGTGGAATAGATGGAGATCTTTTTGCATCCACACTGTTCTCTCTGCCATGTGCAACAGGAAGTGTTCGGCGTATAGGAGATGAGTCTCTGGTGGATACTCGATGTGGAGCTCTTTGGCCAAAAGAAACTGACAGAGAAGCTTTCACAGATGGTGGTCGTCGTGCTGTATCATCAGAACCATGGCGAGTAGTTTCCCCAGTTGTACCAGAATGCTTTGTAGGAAGTTTAAGCCTCTCCAGGTTGGATGTAACTTGCCGCATCACAGGAACAGGGACTCGAGGGAAAAGGGTATCGAAGTAATACTGCAAGATCAGCATAGAACATTAGCAGCTTTTCATGCTAGCTCCAACACGAATGCACTTTATAACAAAAAATGTTGAATAAATTAAGTGATAATTATTGACAGTTTACAAAACAAACATCTTCGATACCCCCAGACATATCAATTCCACCAGGTGTTAGAAATAAGATACTTGCGTATGATATTTCTCCCTGAAACAGAGTCTGCTACCATACACATACCATCTATATAAAAAATCCTTGTCAAACTAAAGACATTTTCACAAGGATAATCAACTAATAGTACATCATACACAAAAGGTTGGACAATATAAATTAACTACCAAGTATCCTTCACCAATAGAAAGCATTTTTAAAGGTGAGTAACAAAGATACAGGAAAACTGAAACATTGAAAACAGGAAAAAAAGACAGATAACATAATACATTGTTATCATGTCAATAAGGTCGTATTACATGCACAAAAGAAGTTATCATACTAAACAAATTACTTTTTCACCAGTTAAAATCAACCACAAACCTTACTCAACGGTTGTTGCAGAAGATAGATATCTCCTCTCTCAGTACCTCCTTAAGGCGAAACAACCTCAAAATCTCACACAAGAGAGTGAGCCATATGCTTCATGGAATAAACTTTAAAATTTCCCCACTATAAAAGTAGTTTAGAGCCATAATATTGTTGAAAATGTATAAGCCATGTATTAATACTAGTGCAGACAGATAAAATAAGAGATATCACTCGCACTAGAGCAACCATATTTCCCTTCCAGAGAAACAATAGTAACAGATAATAAGCATTAAGAATATGACAGATACTAACCTGGCCAAGAAGAAGATCACGCACATATACACCCATTGTCGTCATTCGACCATTTGAGCTAGGTGAGAATTCCTGGAGCAAAAAATTTAAAAGAACTTGATAAGCGTATAGATGAGTGAATGGACAATATGCTCCATCTGATTCCAGTGAGAATAACCAAATATATAATCTTGAATATTAACATCAAAAGAACCATAATTATGATATTGGATTAAAAAAATACCTCATCATCTTTTAAATAAGGTTCAAACCAGGTCCACAATGTCTTTGGGTCAGCTGCATAACGAAGATAGAGAAATCCAGCCTACAAATGCAGCTTAGAAGGATCAGCAGAACCATACACACATAAACCAAAAACAAAGAAAATTTTCGTCCAAGGCTAAGTCAATTTTCATCTTGTTTCCAAATAGGCATCCAAAGGCAAGTATGACATATGTATTATGTCCCTCAAAAGAAGGAACAACTATTACAACTAAAAGGGCGTATGATTGTTGAAATGCTTACCGCTCTTATATATGGAGAATCTGGATGCTTCAGAAGCCCATGCATCTGTTTCACTGTGAGTTTCATTGTAAAAAATTTATACAATAGGCAAAATGCTGTTGACGGCCCTCTACAATTCCCAGTCATCCACGGTTCCACATGATCAACTTGATTATAAATCTCGTCAATCACCTCATGGTACGTCTTCAATCTGTAAAGCTCTTTAAAATAGTCCGATGAAAGAATGTTCATACAAAGGACTTTCTCCAGTAAAGAGTCTATAGGCTTCCCACTAGTTTGTATCTCCATGTCAAAAGAAAATAGTTGAAGAGCACCAGAGAAGCTTAAACAAAGAAAACTTGTGGATCCAACACAAACAGTATAACTCCAGCAGACATAACCTTCTGCAAATGCAGAGTACCATGTCAGAAAATGTAACATCCATCCATGAAAGTATCACAAATAAATATCAAGAATAAGAAAGAAAATTCATCCATAAAATGTTTCAATCAACAATCAAGCTAAACCAGCTATCTTCTCTCTATAAAATCTCATTTCGCAAATCCCTAAGGTTGACCTATTATCGACATTTACACCTGATGAATAGAAAAATTCTGCTCCACAAATAAAAATTTTCAATCAGCAACAACCTCAAACCAGGCATCACCTATGCATAAAATTTTTATTTCACCTACTCTAAAGGTACACCAAGCACCAAAATTTACACCTTAAGAATGGAAAGAAAGATTCTGCCCAGTACATAAAGCGCTTCAATCAACAACCAAGCTCAATCCTAGCATCTCCTGTGCATAAAGTTTCAAATCACCAATCCCGAAATTTACACCTTCGGAAACAGAAAGATTCTACTCCATACAAAAAAATAAATTGTTCCAATCAACAACCAAGCTCAAACCTAGCGTCTTCTATTTATAAATTTTCATTTCATAAATCTCAAATGTTCACCAAATTTAGACATTTGCACCTTAAAAATCGACAATCAAGCTCACACCAAGCATCTTATTTCTATAAAGTTCCATTTCACCAATCCTAAAGATTCACAAATTATGAACATTTACATCCTCAAAATGGAAAGATTATGCTCCGCCAATAAAATGGTTCAAATCTACAAGTCGCTCAAACCTAGCATTATCTATGTATAAATTTGCAATTTTTTTCACCAATCCACCACTTATATTATTTATACCAAATCCTTTTAAAAAGGAAAATTTCTGCCCCGTATAAAAAAATGTTTTAATCAACAGACAAACTCAAACCTAGCAATGAAAAGGGGAATTCATGCTCCAGTTATATCATCCATGTACAAAGTTTCATTTTTCTTTCCACCACCTCCACCATTTACCCACATTAAAACCTTCAAAAACAGAAAATTCTCGTCCATACAAGATAAAATGTTTCCATCTCCAACCAAGCTCAAACCTAGCGTCGTCTATGAATGATAACAATAAAGTCCCATTTCACCAACACGATAAAAAAATCACCAATTATAGGCAATGGACGTCATGCACCGCCTGCTTGCGGGATCTAGAAGTAGGCGAAAGGAAGGTGCGCGGCGCCACCGATACAGAGAAAATTTCCGGACTAAGCTTAAAATTGAGATTAACATGGGCAAGGTATCGGGATCTCACCCGTTCCAGTCTTCCTCTTCCGCCGCCGCCGGCGGTGCTGCTCGCCGGTGATGGATGGCTGGGCCCTGGGAAGGAGGGTGGGATTGATTAGGGTTCACGAAGAAGAAGATAGCGGTTTGGTCGGGGATTTTATTTTGGACTGTTCTGGCCACATGGGGTTGGTTCGGTCGCCGGCGGTTGGGGTTGGGGTTGGGGTTGGCCAAAGGTTCATGTGAACCTAGCTAGCCTTCTCACTAATTAACTTGTAAAAGACTTCTTCTATGATGTAGGCTTCATTCAACAAATCTAAATCTTTCGTATTAATCATGCTATATATTGGCATTCATCACTCTCGTTAAAAAATAAGGGTAAGCATCAGTCATGAGTTAGAATATCTAACTTACGTAATTATAAAAGAACGTGAGTGAAGAATATTAATATAAGTAAAGCTGACTCGGAGGAGTTTTATGGGCCTCTAAAAGGGATTTGAATTAGCTTTTATTTATTTTTTTAATTTAAAAACTAATTTAACTTAATTAAAAATTATCTTAAAGATTAAAATTTTTTCATTAACCTATATATAAGTAAATAATCATCTCTAAATAGTATGACGTGAGATATACCTAATAATGATATTTTTATATTTTCTAAAATTTATTTTTCATCTTGATACTGAACATCTCCCCCTTATTTCGGATGCTCAATCAGCACAACCTTGCTAGAACCTATGCCTTCTTCTTAAAGCAAATCCAAGAAATTAACATGCAAGGAGCTAGTTAGCCACAAATGATAGAAAGCAAGCAAAACATCTTCCCCACGTATATGAAATTTTTCTATGTTGCCTTCGTCCTCGGGCTCCTTCGCCTGCTCAATAAAGGAACAGGATCCAAACCCGCTCCTATTCTTCTCTAAATCAATTTTGGGTTGTTTTAATTTAGCAAGGAAAACAAACATAGGGGAGCTTATGAACCTTCTGCCCTCATAAATAATTAACAGTGGAAAGAAAAGTGACATTCGTTGTCCAGAAGTTCTTGAACCTAAAATGTTTAGTTAAATCCTGCTTCAAAGAACCAAGGATAGTCAAAAGGGGTACATGATCAGAGCACAAATATTTAAGCATTAAAGATAGGTTTCAATCCAATCAGGATCTCGGCATGAGGATAGGCTTCAAAATCTTTGAATTGCTGGAGCTTTGAGGACGCTTCCCCACATTGACTCCCACAAGGATTTCATGTTCTTAGAAGTCAAGAGTTCTCACCCCTTGGTTCATGCACGTGAATTTCACAAGAACTCTGTCCTCACAGCCATACATACGTTGATGGGCCTCATTCACCATTTCATGGCCCAGTTTCTTCCACGCAAAAGCCCCAAGCCCACCCCGTCGGCATCCTTACACCTTCCCTATTTTGGGCATGGGTTGGATAAAGTTTTTGGATATATAATCTTTTTTAAAAAATAATAAAGCGGATAGGGCTTTAGATTGGCTGTATTAC
Organism: Piper betle; assembly: GCA_033002965.1. Taxonomy (NCBI): domain Eukaryota; kingdom Viridiplantae; phylum Streptophyta; class Magnoliopsida; order Piperales; family Piperaceae; genus Piper; species Piper betle. Next base: position 109,835 of record JAURVB010002169.1, on the reverse strand, counting down.
TTGCCACACCAAACATGCTGTAATAAGTTGCCCATTAGTCCACATAACCCTAATTTTCTTTGCTTAAATAAATTTTATAACCTACTGCTTAGGTGGCCAACACGGATTGAACATGTTATTTAGAATGAGAAATAATGCTTATCTGGACCAATAATAACCTTGCTACAATGTTCTTGTTGTAGCAATTAATAAAGCAAAATTTTTAGATTTATGGGTTGGAACATCCCAAATCTGATTTATTTCTAACATGAATCAGAACTATTATAGTAGAACGAATTAATTTTTAATTCTAAATTAAGTTGGTCGACCCAAACCTAAGTAGAAGGGACCTAGACTTTCTAGGAGTCTCGAGATGAAAAATATCACAATGCGCAACCAATGTATGAATAAGATGCACAACATAGTAAGATATTACGTGAATATCATAATAATTAATCACATTTAAAAAATTAATTAAATTACAATAAAATTATAATAATTTACATTCTAAAATAAAATGAATAAAGTTTCCTCTAAAAGTGCATTAAAGGGCCAACCTATTTAACAACAATATATATCACAACAAAACATATTATTTTTCAGAACACACTAAAGTTATAACAATAAAATCAGAGTCATAAAATGGGTCTCAACCCATCTATTGGTCACATCCATCAGATTTACTATATCAGTCTTAAAATATTTTAGTCATTTTAACATAATACAAACGCATCACAACATGATATATCATAATAAAATCACACAATAAACAATACATGTCGCATTAGGTCTATGTGTGCAGATGACAATTACTATTCCTCCACCAAGGACGACATGTCCCACTCTTGTTCTTGATCTATATAGATAATAGAAAACGTCAACAACATATGTCACTAGTCCAGAAATAACTAATATCAAACTAGCACATGAGAGCTGACTCTTAAGTAAAAGAAAACAATCATATAATTTCATCTGAACACTCTAAGGGCAACTAATAAGGAGTCATCGAGTTGTAGACCATATTGCATTCCGAACTGACTGGTATGGTGCCACTCTCGGCATTTTCTTTCAACATTTTCTTAAAAGACCTAATCATGGGAAAACTAGTATCCTAAACCCTTTTCAAACCTTCATATTTCTCCTAGCCCAAAGTACAAAGGCTGAGTATTCTTTCTCAGGCAATCGTCATCAATACTCTTTGATACCACAGGTCTAAACTTATACTTTATAAAACAATACACGTCTACTCCACACATCTTCGAGTGTGAGGAAGTTCAAGACGTAGAGTTATCTAGATCTATCGGAAATAAAACAACCATCTCACCAATCTAAAGCCCACTGTGGCTTACACATACACTGTAACGACTCAGCCCAAAGTGAAACATAATGGGATAAATCATCTCTTTAAAAATAGTTAAACAAGTTAAAGATCTATAATTCATTCTTACTTATAAACAGGATCTTATCACAGTAGGTATTAGATGTGAGATTCAGTTAAAACATCTCACAATCCACCCACCTTAGGAAATTATCCCTCAAAATTCCTACACTTAGCCCATTACTAGCCCCAGCTCACGACCTTTATTTGACCCGTGACCGGCAGCCTAACCAATGTCCTTAGTCCAGCCCACCATCTAATATAGAACCATGAGGCTCTGATACCATTTGAAACAACCTGGCCCAAAGTGCAATATAATGGACTAAGTCATCTCTTTAAAAGTGGTTAACCAAGTTAAAAATTTATAGTATATTCTCACTTATAAACAGGATCTTATCTCTGGTAAGTATTAAATGTGATACTAAGTTGAAGGATCTCACATGCGTCATCTCACAATATATGTAAGTTGATTTCTCTATCTCTCGGGTTATAAGAAATCCGCCAAAAGTTATATTTATAGGGTTGTGAAGGGGACTATTGAAAAGTTGAAGTGGATCTGAGTTTTAGAAATCAACTCAAAGGATCTCATCCTTGAGGGTTCTTAATTTTGGAAGAAAATGTTATATTTAAATGACCCGTATTAAGTGGGATCTGATAAAATAACCACTTAATACATTTTGTGGTTTGTAAATCAAAACAATGATGGAATAGAATGATAATCAAGAGGCAAATCCTAATGGACTTGGTAGAAGCTCCAGGCAAGTCTCGCGCCTAAACGGGAGCCCCTACACCGAACCTACACAGATAAGACTACTCACTAACACTCATGAAAACTATATAATGCATGAACGCTACGATGAATGAATTAATAGATAACAACTAAGACAACATGATAAATAACACTAAATGGACAATGGAAGTGACACAAAAACATGTAACTAAGTTTTATATATATATATATATAAAGAAGCCAAGCAAGTCAACATAAAATAAAATTTTTGTAATGCAGTTAATAACATCAAGGATAAAAGCATTTTATGATTTAGCAAGTTCAATACTTGATTAATATATGAGGGATCCACAATTCATTAGCAACAAGCTATTAAAGATTCAAGTTAACAAAATCGTCAAAAGTAATTATTAAGGTTTTAACTTCAATAAAGTATGGATGAGGCAATCAATTTATTAATCAATGCTAACATTCATCACAAGGCTATTTAATCATTCCAACCTAAATTGATCAATTACTATATAAACTTAGCTAACCAGTCAAAGGTGATGACAATATTATATCTTAACAATTTAAATAACAACTGTGTCAATGATACGTAATTATCTTAGTTACCCTAATTATGATATTCCGCATTCAATTATCTTAGTAACCCTATGTACAATTCAAGAATTAATCCTCTCCCATTCTATTCAACCATAACAATGTAAATCAATTAGCAAGTATTTTAAATTAACTAATCAAGTTTCTATCTCTAATTTCCATGATAGGGTTAATTACTTCCTACATCGTCATCAATAATTTCCTACATCATCATATCACAAATGAACACTCAATCAATTGCTAATAGACATTTCAAGGTCGCCATATCATCAATAACATGTTGAATTCCATAGTCAAAAATTTTGAATCACCATTAATCACTATTAATCATTAAATTACATAAAGGAATTCATCAATCTTCAAGTAACTATCATGAAATTACAAAATTAACATATTAACAAAATCATGAGCATTTATAAAAATCATGAATGATATGAATAATTATTGAAATAAACTAAAAATATAAAATTAGAAAATAAAACAAACTCGACGTCCACCAAATGGCATGCTTTAAAAGCTACCAACCTAACCAAAAGTCCTAACCAATGTATCGTGATACAATCAACGGCCTAAATAAAATTCTACATTCTACTGGCAAAATAAAATAACTTAGCACACTCTCATATATACTGATAACTAAGTCCTACTGCTGTATAGCTGACGCTGTCATCATATACTCGGGAATACAAAAACCCTCATAGCACGTACACACGGTCGGCTTTGGCCTCACACACGTATTCTAAAAGTTGAACTAATTAGGACAAACGGTCGAATCGACCGACTAACGACTATAAAACCTTGACTCAGGCCGCAGGTTTTACATGGGTAATTACAACTCCAATCAAGATACTCCTTTTAAGTACATCATCTCTATAGCTACATAATTTTATGCTCTTAAATTGTTCACCGAGCAAATCAAATCAGATAAAAATTTTGGGGGTAATTTGCAATTCTAATAACGTATTTTTTAACATATCTAATATTGATTTGTTACAAAGTAATAGATCTTTAGGATTGCTTATTTAAGTTAATAATTTAGTTTAAGTTTTCTTTATTCAAACTTGCTTGCAAGTTTGAGTTTAATATATAATTATTTTTTGAATTTATTTATTCAGAAACCATGTCAAACTCGAATCAACTTAATTTATATTTTTGTATATTCTCACTATTATAATTTGCATAATTATTTTATTTGAAGATCTAAACTACCTCAATTTATCAGAATCTATCAATATTTAAATATAAGATAAAAATATTTATATCTGAAAAGTTTGTAATGCAAACTATTATTAAGTACCATTTTTAATTGTTACTTTCTTTACATTAATTTGCCAGGAAATCTAACTGCTGTTTTTTTCTATACAAAATATTCAACTTCAAAACAAATCAACATAAACTCAAGCATTCTTCATTTCATTCAAGCTGAACACTAAAACAATATTTTAATAAATTGGACATCAAAATCATGCTAAAATGAATCGTGTTATGAACAACCTTAATTATTATGGCCAACCCCAATTATCTTGGTCTATAAATCAATTTCACATAGTTTAAAAACTCGAAACTCAAATTTGATCCGGTATGCCGTAGAGTGAAGTCTACTCCAAGCTGACTTAGAGTTATTCATGTTAAATTTTTAATTATATAATTATATAATTGTATGAAATTAATTTATGTTGCGATAAATATGTGAAATTAATTTACTCGGAGTGAAGTCACTCTACAAATAACGGAGTAAGTTGAGTCTAAGGAGTTTTAAAATTTTGGTTTTACACCGAACCTGGATAAATCTAAATATCTAAAAAATAAAAATAAAAGTCTTAATTTGAGAACTCTAATATGAACCCCTAAACCCTAATCTATATCGGACCGCACCAAAGATGGCCCGGTCTCTTAGGGAGCCCCATATCCCAAACCGACTCTCATAACTAAATCTGATAGTTGAAACCTGGGCAATATGAGCCCCAAATGCTAGTAGAAACAGACACGCCATGGCCCACAAGGACTCCTGAGTAGGCCCATGGGCCGAGGATGACAAGGTGGTAGGGTTTTTCGTGTGTGAGATGGGCCATGTCGGTCCGAATCACAACCACCATCAAAGTCGGGAAACAAAGAGGTTGGAGGAAAATATCAAGTTGCTCGGTGGAAGAGGGACATTTGCTTTATATATGTTGCCTCTTCCAAAGTTCCAACCTCCTCTCCAACCTGTTTGGTGCTATGACTTTGGCCCTGCACCATTCAGATTGCTGGTGGAAATAACAATGCCCTTGTTTTGACGTTTTTATGTCTAATCTTGATTTTTCGTGTTTAAAGTAACAAAAAATCTGTGTAAACTATTGTACTTGAGGATTGCAGGAGTTGGGTATTTGTTAATATACAATTGTTATAGGATAGTCCATTGGAGTTTATTAATATTGAGGGGATCTTCAAAAGAACTTAATTTCAACATTTGACTTGTTGAAGGATGATATGATAGTCTGTAATTGAATAGTTCGTTATATATGATGTCAAAGCCCACTGCAGAGTACAACTATATTTTATAAATAATGTTAGAACAAAGTGAGACACCTAATTAATTTTGAGTCTAGAGTATAAATTATATGACATGAGAGTGATATTGACTTACAAATTAAGCTCACTCGTGCTCGACTTAAATCAGAAGACAAAAATCCTTGGAGTTGCAGCGGAGTAAAACTCGATTCGACTTGATCACGGGTAAAACAAAACACCACTAAAACCTTGAAATCATGAAGTAATATTTGGCTACCTAGCCTTTGAAGGGTATGAACACCCGGGCCATGCCATGCTAATACTTATGCTTACAGGGACGTGTAGTATTGGTTGGAGTAGTGCAAACATATACATCTCGTGATACTGCTAATATCCAGTTAACTCCAGCAAGTAATAGTACGACTTCTTCATGCCGACCAATTCTTATATTCCAGTTTTCTCATTCCAACAGCTTTCGCATCACATGTGTACTACTTCACTTGTTCACTTGTGCACCTCAAGTACCTCTAGCTGTCCAATGCCAACATACATAATATATGTCAAATTAGCACTCAATGAGTTACCACTAATTTATAACATGAAAAGATTCTAATGTATAATGTGTAGCTTAACAGGAACAAAAGACGGCTACCAATTAACTTATTTTGGTTGCCCATATTGTGGAATCTCTGGGTAGTTGAAGCTTTTATCATGATTTGCTGATCTAATCTCATGCATGGGAATAGGAAGATGTTTGATCATCGAATGGTTTTGACAAATTGGTTGATATGAGCAAACGTCATATACCAATCTCACATCTTCTAAATAAATAATGAAGTTGGGTAGCACATTGGATTGAGATTAGTCTCTACGGGGAATGTTTACTAGAAAACTAGAAAGTACCACTTCCCACTGTCTGATTGGCTTGTGAGAAAATTTAAAAAAAAATTGAATGTTAAAAAAACAATTTTTGAACCATGATCACTCATGTGTTTGGTATGAAGAAAAGAAAATTTGCATAGCATAGTTTTCACATTTTCTCATTTCCACGTAATTTTTATGTGTTAATGATTGGGAAAATTTCCATTCATGGTCGAAAATAGTTTCCTTTCTTCACATTTTCTTGCAAACAAAACAAAAAAAGTGTGAGACAAAAACATGTTTCTCACACTTTGTTTCTCTCTCACAATCTAACTGAATTTAAATTGAAATAACTTTGAAGAAAAGTAAATGCAATTTTATTTTTCCATGCAATTTGTAACCAAATGAATTTTTTTAAAAAATTGTTTCTATATTTTTAAGCATGTGTATATTGATTTTGTTGTTTTTTTCTGTGGTTAAAAAAATAAAAATAAAAATCGCCCTATTTTTTTCTCTATACCAATTTTCTCGTCCACGGTTTTGTAACCTATTTTAAGCTTATTAATGAGGTATACGAGGGAGTAAACCTAAATTAATTTTTTAGGTCTCTGTCCTAAACTTCAACAAATTAAACCAAAACATGTAACTATCTATAATGATCAAAACTTCAACTTCATCCGCCAAATTCCTCAAAAGAATTCTCCAAACATCATAATGTTGGCCAAGAACTTTTATCAATTAATCACGCACGCTTGAGCGGTAAGTTATTCGACGACCGATTCAACCAAAATTGGACTGGCACGTGCGAAGGCTCACACAATCGGGAGAGGAGGGGGCAGGTCTAGGACACTCGACCAATTTATGTTACGTTGCCAAGATCTCCATCGGACGGCGGAATTCTCATCGCGTCTTCCCATCAACCCTTCCTGGCCGTCGGATGCTCCTGTATTCTCCAAACGTGTGGGCCAGGGCTGTCGCTCATGTGACCGACCGTTAACGCCCCCTTTGAACTGTCCGTGTTCCCCCTTGTCCCCCTCTAGTTATATAAGGCCAACCTCACTTTCATGGTAATGCATCATCCTCCCATCACCAAACCCCAAATTCAACCAATTCATCTCATAAAACGCTCCAATTTGATCGTCAGAATTTGTGTTACAATTGCAGCAAATGGGTGGTGAGGCACTCGGGCTAGAGATCACCGAGTTGAGGCTGGGCCTGGGCCTTCCTGGTGTGGAGAAGAAGGAGCTGGTGATGAAGAAGAGGCTGTTTGCCGAGGTAGGGCCGGTGGCGGCGGAGGACCAGAACAGCACGAGCGATGAAGGCGCGGTGGAGGATGGTGGCCTGGCGAAGACCCGAGTCCTAGGGTGGCCGCCGGTGTGCTCCTACAGGCAGCGGAGCTGCAACTATGGGGGTTGTGGGGTTGAGGAGAAGAAGAGCGGTGGTAGCATGGATGTGAAGAGGATGTACGTGAAGGTTAGCATGGATGGTGCTCCCTTTTTGAGGAAGGTGGACTTGAATGCCTTTGGAGGTTACTCGGCTCTCTCTGTGGGGGTCAAGGAGCTCTTTGGTTCTCTTGGTGTGGGTATGCATGCTTCTATATATCTTAGTTCAGAAGTATTAATCTTCTGCAATAATGTTCTAAATGTTTCAATTTGATTGACTTGTTTGGTTTTTTTTCTTGTGTGTGAATACTAGGAAATCTGAATGGAATCAATGATTCGGAGAATTCTGAATATGTGACGATTTATGAAGATAAGGAGGGAGATTGGATGCTGGTTGGAGATGTTCCATGGAAGTAAGTCCTCTCTTTTAACATCTTTATGAATGTTTTTTTATCATTTTTCACCTACATCACTTATATGTTAGAGGCGGCCCACTTTTTCTTAGATAATAAATTCGTTCACCAAGGTTATGTGGACGTGAGGGTATCAATAATTTAGTATAACCTGCATGCTTGTTTCACGTTCAAGATATAGAATTATTACATATCACCTCTATCAGCATATGACATAATAACACCTGCAAAAAATTTTCGAGTAGAAAGACGTTTTTGAACTAAAACCCAATTTTCATTTGATGGAAGGGCATAAATCATATGTACCACTCTTTAAGATCAAACATACACTAAAAGATCATAGTTCGTAAATTTTAGATCATAGTTCGTAAATTTTAGATCATAGTTCGTAAATTTTAATGGTCTAACCATTCACTTGTTCCAAGCTATTAGGAAGGGAACCATTATTTACTTAAACATCATTTTTAATGACCACTTTGATTTATCCTGGTTGCAGGATGTTTATAGAATCATGCAAGAGGTTGAGGATCATGAAAGCCTCAGATGCAAAGGGGTTCAATCTGCAGGTGAGGAACCCAGAGTCACATTTCCGAGGCATCACCAAGAAGGAGACTAAGTGCGACGACCACTAATCTCAAGCAATATTATATCATGTTGAGGATGCTTGTTGTTCTTGTCAGGCTTGTCTGTACTGTTGAATTAGTTCTCTTTGAAGGTTGATATATTCGTTTATGTCACAAAACATATTCGATAGTATCTTTGGTTTGTTAAATGTGTTGGAGTGTGCTTTGTCCTGTGAACCTACAGTTTATTATATTGTGAAATGTTTGTATTTAGGACTTGTTCAATTTTTTTCTCCCCTTGACACAAATTAGAGTATAGTACTTCTTAGTTGAGGCTATGTAATATATTGTATTGATGGGCAATGGACATAATTATGCACCTTGAAGATGCTGCTATATCTTGTGGCCTGTCATGTTCAAATATTAGGTCATATGAGGAGAGACTTGCATTGCATGAGTCATGTTCAATTGTGAGGGGCAAAGTTTGGTCTGCTAGATACTAACCACTTCTACACGTTGTTGGATTGGGTGATCTGGAATTGGGCTGTGTCTGGCGTTGGTAAGGCCACAAGTAGAATTTGGTAGCTCATGTGTCTGTAAACAGTCATCTTTACATTCCAAATTAATGCAAAGTAGAAGTGGAGATGATCTGAAAGCTTCTTCCTAATGCTATTTTGATCTATACTAATGACCTTGTATTAGTTGAAAGACACTTGACAACAACCCAACTTTTTGCCGAAGGAAAAAAGAAAAAGAAATAGATAATACACAAGACATATACATAATATTCATAGGTAGAAGAAGATAAAATTGGAGGCACTAAGAGATAAGAAATTTAAAGACTTCAGAATATCTCAACCGCTGTATTAATGAAGAAGAATATGATCCACTTATTCCTGTTTTGAAAAATGGGGATAGTACTGAGGTGGTTCAGATGTCTTCTCAAAGGGTCGGTTTCTATGTTCAATGTAAATTTAATTAAGCAAACAAATTGAATTCAGATGATCAGATCTCCCCACTGACTTACAAATTTGATTCCGAGTTATGTCATCAGTATCCTGCTAAACCACAATATACATTCCTTGTTCAATTTTCTATTAGAAGTTCCATGATATTGATTAGCTCTTTCCTGTAAGTTCTTTGCAGAATATACATCCCATTCAACAGAGTCTAACTGCTAGGTTTAGTTTTTGAGAAGATGGAACCATTTGATACATGAACTAGGACGAAGTTGATAGAGAAAGCACTTGACAATATTGAGAAATGTGCTTGCAAATCTTGATCAACATGCAAATCCTTCTTTTCTTGATTGTTGTCAGCCACTTCCTTAACAAAATGAAGATTAGATCCCCAAGTCCCTCCAGGTTTGATATGGTCAACAAACATTTTGGCCTTAGTCAGAGAACAAAGTAGACGATCCAGCACTTTGATTAACTAAACCTCCCACATGAATAACCATTAGTCAAAACCATGGGCTTGGAAATTTGAAGCCTGTAAGCGTAGAACTCAAATACATTGAGTCAACTTTGGATGCTCATTTAGAAGCCTTTGTACATATGTTTGCAGATGTTAGTGACTAATGCAGTTCATGTTCATTGTATTGGGAATCTTTGTGCAATAAGCTTGAGCATAAAACTAGGTTAATGTACAAATCAAGATACCAATATTTATTTATTGCCATTTGCTATAATGCTACCACTTAGAGTTTTGCTAATCCCAAGTTTTCAAGAATTATATATACTAATGCAAATGTGTTGCATGCGGGGAATATATACTGTGCATGTCTACATGATGCGTCTCTATGTGAATGAAACTGGGTGCCGAACAGATTCGTTGTAGAAAGGAAACATTTGCACAACTCACCACTTACCAGCTCCAATCCCTAGTTTTGATGAACAACTCAGTTAAAGAAGCAAAAAGAAACATTAATCTGTAAATTCTGGAGTACCCATGTTACCAATTTCTACATTTCATACAATGCATGTACGTATACCTATTTCATATTATAATCAATCAATCGTAAGTTAATTATTCAATTCATCTGGTCAGGCCAAGTTAAATATGCACTTGGTTTGGCAATAATCTTTTGTAAATTGCAAACACACACTTGCCTTTACATCGAAGAAGATACTTTCGTGTTTCATAATTATGTTTCTGTTCTGTTTTATATAGGATGAATGAATCTCAATATTGCAGCCATGGATTTCTTGACGGTGCCTACATATGTCTGCCATGTTTCAATTTCTCATAATTCTGCTTGTTACATTATAAGTTGGTCTTGATCTCACACGTAAAGGTATGAATCGATCCTTGGGAATCATGCATGAAGACAATCAAAGCCCAGAATAAAGTTAAAGGTTGGGGAAAGAAGAACTTGCGGTACTACTCCTCGAGTTCAAGACTTTCAAGAAAGTTTGGGTCGCTTTTGTTGGCCTTCAACCCAACAGTCTCCATTCTTTTTACGTAACTGCATCATTGTGATCAAGTTCCTAGAAATATTCATAGCCAATATCTTAATTACTCCCACCAAAGCAATCCTTTATAATCAATTCAAACTGCAAACAGTTGATTAATGTATAAGCAGCTGGCTTAATTTTCATCATCAACCGCCAACACGTAGAAATGTAATAATGTGACTCAAGTGTTGATCATAGTCAAAACAAATTCATGGGTTATCAATATATCAGTACTTGCTTCACTGATTATTGATCTCTTATATATTTTAAGCTCCATAACCTGTATCATCAGGCCATGCATCATGATCTACTATTCAACTAAACGAGACAAAACCATATACAAAAATGTAGTATAATAAGTACACACACATAGATATATATATATATATATATATATATATATATATTACACAAGTGCGTTGTCCATGGTAGGATGTATAATAGCAAAGGTGACGAGCACAAAATCAAAAGGGCCGGCCTTCCTTTTGTTAGCCAGCATGATGGCGGAGAGAAAGAGAAGAAAAAAAATCAAAAAGCTTCCACTTATACAATGGCCCCATGTACATGTGCATTGCATGTGGTGGCTCTATTTATCGGCTGGTGGCCAATGGGTGCGACCTTTTTTCCTGTTCCAGAGAGACATGGCCGATAAGCATCACAGCTCGGCAACTGGTGTCATTTTCCTCACTGGGCAAAGAATGTCACAAGTGTCCAACCTTTGAGAGATTATATGCACGGCTTGTTTGCTCTTAATTTGTATGGTGAGGTGAACAAAGATATTTTGAAACTCTGTGGTGAGTTGATGGATCAGAGGTGGAGGAGATGGATCAATATGGTAGGCAGCTGCGTGCCGAAAGTACTCATATATTGGTTGGTGGAATTAGATATTAAGCTAAACTTGCTTACTTTCGTGTTGGTGCCACGCCATTGTTAGTCTCTATATATGCATTACAAAAAATTCAAGTTATCTTCAACGAACTTAAAATACAGTATGAAATCGTGGAGAGAAGTATAGTGGCAAAAAATAACGGGGCAAAAAGTTTCTCCACATTTTTTAGGTGCGAAGAAAAATAAAAAAATTGTAATTCATAATTATTTAGAAACATATAAATAAGATTAAATTTTTTTTCAACAGTTTTAATAACCGTGAAGAAAGCGCGGTGAAGTGTAATAATAAGTTAAAACTTTTCTCTACGGCTTTTTAAGAGGGTAGAGAAAAAAACATTTTTTTTGAAGTGATGCAATAAGCGTCAGGGAACGAGATTTTTTCTTTCTGTATTAATGTGGATTTGATAATGTGACTGTTAAGCTATAATTTACATATTGTACACCAGACCAAGATCAGAATAATAACACACTGTTACAAGAACCATATTGTTGAGTGCATGAACAGGCAAGTGAGCTACCAAGATTAGCAAGCGGGGCGTGGTTACACCTAATTGTTCGGCAATTTACAATTCTATGATTAGTTTGGACTTTGGAGATTAGATTACGACAATACAATGAACAATTGCTCAACTTCCGGCAAAATTCCCTTCTATGTCATCAATTTAATTATCATAAAAATCCATGTCAAGTCATAGTTTAAACTTTAAAACCCGGGTCTCTACCCGATTTGACAGGTCGTGGCTAGGAGTCAATTTGGAGGGAACTCTAATTAGTCAACACCGAGATAATATTAGTTTATATTAGATTAGTATGTATATTTTATGCTTCTAACAAAAAAAACAAGATACCCCACATGAGTGGCATCCAATAAAGAGTGAGAATATTTTTTCCACAAAGTCGTAATTACTTTTGAATTCATTAGCTACATCGAATGTGAAGCACAAAAGGTTTTGGTCGTATAATTGCGGAAACAAAGAGGTGGTTGAGTAATTACAATTTGAGAATGGTTAGCTTGAAAAGCAAGGTTGATTAAGAAATAAGCAACACAAATGCTTAAATTAAGGAGGGACAGCCCGCCTTGAATCCAGCTTCACACCAGACAAGTCCCGACAACTTCACGTGATTGTCTCGGGCCCATTGGGCTCAGACCCACTGTTGACCTGCAGCACCCAGTATTTCAGGCCCACATCCACGAGTGGGGCCCTTGTAGAAAATTTCCACGTTGGCAGTTGGCACACAAAATTTTCAAATTTGGCATTATAAAAAAAAATCAAATTCGAGAGGAATAGAATTATATAATGGAATAATTGGTCATCGGGAGGTGTCCAGAGAAGTCAAATTTGATACAATTTTTGGTTCAATTTTTCCTTGTGAATTTGTGTCGGTTTGATTCAACTCTACATGAAATTCAGCAATTTCATCCAAAACTAAGTTGTAAATATTGATACTTAATTTTTTTTATGAAATATGACTAATATCATAAAAAATAGAAATTTACAAAATTTTCAACTTACCTAAAAAACTTGTTTATATGACCATTTCTTCTTCTTTTTTGTGTGTATTATTGTGTCGTGTGAGATACTATTGTTTTTAGAACGAATATTTTTTATAAAAATTACACTCAATAGAAGTGCAAGTAAAATAGATTAGATTTTACTTAGTTGTCTACAACTTTTGTGTGTGCGCTCTACACAGAAATTTTAAATACAAATTAAAGAAAACCAAGTTTACTTCAATTCATAAACAAATGGCCTTGTTTAAAACCTTGTAGTAATTTTAAAAAAAGGAATAAAAATAAAAAACAATCATATGCAACAAGACATGATATTTCATCATATAAAGTTTGTCCAAAATGTTTGTCACCTAATCAATAAACAACCTCTTGTAAAAATATAATATATTGTTCTATGCATATAATATATGCATTCATATTTTTAGTATATATAATTTTAGAAAATACTTAATATCCACTTTAATGGCTCAAATTAAAACTATAACTTTTAAATCAGGTCATTATAAAGACTATATAAAGTATTCGGTGTATTTAAAAATAATTAATTTTGTTCATCTATTTAAATTTAACATTTCATATTACAATTTATGGATGTGAAAAAAAGTCATGTAAATAAAAACTAATTTTATCTATATTTTCAATGAAATAGAAATAATGTTATCTTTAACATTTTTTTTGGGTAATTAACCTTTTAAAAAAAAATACAAACAAACAAATCAATGGGAAATTGACTTATGGTCATGAACACATTGATTGATAACCAAGAAGGGGAGACAGGCCTGGCCCACCAACTCCAATTGCAGTTACAAACATCGGCCCCACCTATTTAGGACCAAACGGTAATTTCCCCACCTCTACAGCGGCTCGGTCGAGGCGGCAAGAGCGGGGCCCACACTCCATCCCAATCTCCCTTACGTGTCGTCGTCCCATTGGCTAGGATCCTCGGCGGCCACGCTCCCACGCGCTTATAAACCCACACGTCCAAACAGGCCGCGCTCGCTTCGGCGTGGTACCCTCTGCCAGCATCGCCGGACTTTTCCCGATCAACCTTGCCGGAGATGTCGCCGGCGACGGAGAAGACGCCGGACTCCCTCATCTTCACCGAGACCGAGCTCACCCTCGCCCCTCCGGGCTCGTCCAGGCCGGAGTCCACCCTAAAACTCTCCTCCGACGGATCAAGAAGGCCCCAGGCTTACAAGTATACATGTGACTTGGTTTGATTTGTTAAATGTGTGCTTTTGGTATGAATATATGTTTGTAGTAACGTATTCGGGCATCAGGGGGCAGGCAGTGGGGTGGCCGCCGGTGATGACGGCGAGAAGGAACAATCTGGCGGTGCGGCGGCCGGAGAAGTACGTGAAGGTGGCGGTGGACGGGGCTGCCTTGCTGAGGAAGGTGGACTTGGAGGCGTACAAAAGCTACGAGGAGCTAGTGCCCGGGTTGGGGAGCATGATGTGCATCAACATCCGTACGAATTTTGATCATGTTCTGGGCCTCCAATTTTGTGATTTTGTGTTACAAATTACGACTTAAATGTTATACACTGATCATCTTGATAATCGAATCAGAGGATTGCGAGGGGAGGTCAAAAATCTGGTGCATGGCGGGAATGGGACGGAGTATGTTCTGACGTATGAGGACAAGGACGGGGACTGGATGATGGCCGGAGACGTTCCATGGAAGTATGATCTCGGAGCTGTTCTTGCTAGTTCTTACTTTTTGTTTCTGATCAAGCTTGCCTTTTTTAAATAAAAAAAAATGAATTGGTTTGTGCTGTGGCAGAATGTTTGTTGAAGCCTGCAGTCGGATTCGGTTGATGAAAAGCTCGGATGCTGTCGATTTAGGTATCTGGTTTTCTAATTGTTGTTTCCCAACTAAATTCTTGTATGCAATTGAAAGGTAGCTTGCAAGTATTCATAAATAGTGATACCTAGATCAAATTGACTTAGAACATATTCCATTTGTCTGTGGTTCCCATAATTTGATCATCTTGAGAAGATGGAATATGGATTAGTTCCACGAGGAAATAATTCGGGGTCAGATTTTAACATGGGTCAGTGAACAAGTTTGAATTTCATACAGGCTTGCTGTTAAATAAGAAAGGGTCTGCACTTCTTGAGAAACTAGGTGCTTGATCTTTTAAATAATCTATGTTCCTACCAGTCAATACTTATTTTTTAAAATGGTTGGGGGTTTCTGTTGGCGGGAGTTGGTAGTTTGGTGTAGTAAGTCCTACAGATCAACCGAGTTTTTTGTAAACATTGTTTTGCAGCTCCTATGACGCCTCAAAGGAGCAGTAACGTTGGTTGAGATTTGAAGACTGGACTGCTGGGAAATCCTCAACAATAGATAGTTGTACATACATATAAAGAGTTTGTGCTATGATCTTGTTTGTAACTCTGTAAGAAACTCCCGTCCTGATGGTATAGTCGTATAGACAAATACTAGAATAAGATCATAAATTTTAGGACAACACTTTACTGGTTTTGGATCTAGATGTGAGGTGTCTGCTGCTGTATTTGCATCAGACGATGATCTACTAGTTTGTTATGCATTCGACCTGTTTTAAGGATCCCTTTATGTATTTCTGAAATGGTTACATGAGCAGCCAATACATCAATTTTTCCCTTCCAACAAGAATCACTCGTGGGAAGAATGTCTCATGAATTCATTCTGGTTCGCTCAGTCAAAACAAACTAAAGATAGCTAAATTAACCTCCAATTGATTGACACCATCATTTTGGTGATTGAGGTACACGTCATCTCAAAATCTAATGAAGCATTTACAATGCACTCTTTGTCAATCAAAATATTCTCGATCACAATTAAAAGCCCTTGAGCCCCATCTCCGAAAAAATATAAACGGGAAAAAAAATTGAACCGGACCGAACTATTACATTGTAAAATCCAAACCGTCCATCTAGATGATAATCAGACCTTGGAGTCCAATCTCGACCGTCAATGCCGTCCCAATCCGCTCAGGAAAAGTCCCAACACCACTCAAAACCATCCCAGCTAAGCGGACCCCACTCGCTCCCACTCCCTCCTAAAAAGATAAGCGCGGCCCCCACAGTAGACCCCCGTAGATGCCGCCCCGTCACCGTCGTCCTCCCCCGTCCCCCTCGAAAAAGCAAGAAAAAAGATCGAAGCTTTTGGCCATGGCAGTCGGGGGAGGAGCGGGCCTTCGATCCGCCATTGAACGTAGCGAATCTCGCATCTCCGCCGAAAACCGACACTTCTCCGGGCTCGTTAGGTGGTGATTTGAGCACTATCCGGCGATTCAATCCGGAGGTAGAGCTTGAGAGGCGCAGATCGGGAGGCTGGGTTGTTGTCTGCCGATTTCGTGTCGGAGGCAGCGGGATCCTGGTGGTGGTGTTGACTTCTTCCGGTGATGGTGTTGCTGGCTTCTCCGGTCGAGCGTCCGGGAACGAGATCGGAGCTTTTGCTGGTCCGACCGGCGATCGTTGGTCCGGTGTGTCGCAGACGAGGTTCTGAGCCTGATCTGTGTCGTGAGGTTTCGAATTTGCTGATTTGATGTGCGTGTGAAATTAGGGTTTTGTTGTTGGGCGTTTGTTCTGTTGATTTGGATCGTAGAGTGTTGGAACTCTGGTTCTAGTGTTTGTTTTTGGAGGGGGAGTGATTGGCGTCTGCGAGTTGGTGGATTGCCGCCATGTTCAAGCAGTTCCTGAGCAAGCTTCCTCGGAAGTCGTCGAAATCCGAGAATGCTGATTCCGTCGGCGATCATGGCGGGAATTGCTCGCCGGTGGTGGTTTCCGGCGGCGGAACCATGGCCGCGGCGGCGGCGCGGTCGGCGTCTGCTAAGCGGATGTCGTCGGCGGTGTTTCCGGCCAGCGTTGTCGCCGGAATCGAGCCGCTTCTGGCGTTTAAGGATGTTCCTAATGCCGAAAAGCAGAACTTGTTTCTCAGCAAGTTGAATCTGTGCTGCGTGGTTTTCGATTTCGCGGATCCGAATAAGAATGCGGAGGAGAAGGATCTGAAGAGGCAGACCCTTGTTGAGCTTGTGGAGTTTGTGGCGTCGGGGTCGGCCAGGTTTGGGGAGCCTGTTATAGCAGGTATCTGCAAGATGGCTGCTGTTAACTTGTTTAGGGTTTTTGCCCCCAGTTTCAGGTCGACCACCACGGGGGCGGAAACGGAAGAGGAGGAGCCGATATTCGATCCGGCCTGGTCCCATTTGCAATTTGTGTATGAGTTGTTGCTCATGGTTGTGGCCTCGTCGTCGTTGGAGGCGAAAGTGGCGAAGAAGTATATAGATCATTCGTTTATTTTGAGGTTGCTTGATCTATTTGATTCGGAAGACCCGAGGGAAAGAGATTGCTTGAAAACAATATTGCACAGGGTGTATGGGAAGTTCATGGTTCACCGCCCTTTTATTCGGAAGGCAATTAGTAACATTTTCTACCGGTTTGTGTTTGAAACTGAAAAGCACAATGGTATTACCGAGTTGTTGGAGATTTTAGGGAGTGTAATAAGCGGGTTTGCTCTTCCGTTGAAGGAGGAGCACAAGATGTTCTTGTGGAGGGCTTTGATTCCTCTTCACAAGCCAAAGTGTGTTGGAAACTATCTCCAGCAGTTGTCGTTTTGTGTTTCTCAGTTCATAGAAAAGGAACCGAAATTAGCAAGTACAGTCATGAGAGGTCTTCTGAAGTACTGGCCAATCACGAACAGCCAAAAAGAGGTAATGTTTATAGGTGAGCTGGAGGAGGTATTGGAAGCGACCAACATGGCGGAATTTCAAAAATCTATGCTTCCACTCTCTCGTAGAATTGCTTGCTGCCTTAACAGTTCTCACTTCCAGGTAAGCTCATGCCATTAACAATCTAGTTTTAACATTTTGTTTTAGCTCAAGAACTAAATTGTTATCTACTTTGGATTGCTCTATTCAACTAATATCCTGTCCAATTTTGTTTTCCATTATCACGCTTGTACAATTAGCACCTGATATAAATCTTGTATCATGGAAAGGTTGACCACCTATCCCTTATTGTTATCATTCTCGACTTTTAAGCCTATTGGTGTCTTGGTTGGCCGCCTATTTGTGTAAAACACTAGAATTTTACATTTGGTGCTTAATTATAGCAATTGATCAGCAATACAACAGTCTTTTAGCTGCCTTTTTGGGTCCTTGAGGTGAAGAGTGTATATAGATTGAGATAGGGAAAATGTGGTATAGTATCTGATATTGCTTTCTTGTAAGGCAATTCAACCTGAACTTAGCACGTGTGAGATTTAGAAAACCCAACCCTATACCCAATATAGAGCTAGGTATAGTGAATGTTGAGAATTATCCATCAAAGTCAGTTCTATGTCAACCAGTTTATAAATCTAGAGAAATATGTATTTATTTAAAGGAACTTCAGATCTTCCTTGTCACATGAGGCGAGTCTACAACCTTTTTCAATGTCTGTATGTATGAGGTTTGCTTGATGATGTCGAATAGAAGATGGTTTGACATTTTTTTCTAATCGTTTCAGGTTGCAGAGCGGGCCCTCTTTCTTTGGAACAACGATCACATAGTGAGCCTTATAGCTCAGAACAGGCATATGATACTGCCAATAATATATCCTGCACTAGAGAGGAACATGAAGAACCATTGGAACCAAGCAGTGCTGAATCTTACTGTGAATGTACGCAAAATGTTCTCTGAGATGGATGAGCCACTGTTTCAAACATGTCAGGCCAATTTCGAACAAGAGGAGGCTAAACTCAAGGTGGCTGATGAGAAGCGGAAGCTCATGTGGGAGCGCGTCGAGGCCATTGCCGGCTACCACCCTCTTTCAGGGAAAACTGCTGTTCTCGTCA
Organism: Piper betle; assembly: GCA_033002965.1. NCBI lineage: Eukaryota > Viridiplantae > Streptophyta > Magnoliopsida > Piperales > Piperaceae > Piper > Piper betle. The sequence goes on along the minus strand of JAURVB010002169.1, from coordinate 90,759 downwards.
CGCCTTCAGCGGTTGCTTCTCCTTTTGTTGTGGGCGGACTTAACTAATTTTAGGTAGCGGGGTTGCAATGGGTATCTCAAATGGAGTTTGTGCCAACACTGTCTCTCTTCCGCGGATTTCGCAGCAGGATGATTGTGTGATGTAGGGAGGTGAAATGTTCTGTCATGCCAAACCGAAAGTTGGCACCAACTTGTTTATCTGGGCTTTTCAAATTGAATGTAATATTTTCTGGGCTTTCTTCCTGTTGTACTATGATATGAGTCGACATATCCACATCAATTAGAACCTCCTCGCTGAAATAATACGAGTTCTGACACGAATGTACAAGGTTATTCATACCAAACGGCATCCTTTAGCGTGGCAAGATTATGACGTAGAAGAGAATTGAATACATACCTTTAGTTTCGGAAGATTTCAATACTTCAAAAAAAGTATTATTTCAGTGTGCAAGGGAAAATGGGCAATTTCATTGTTTCACTAACTTGAAGAAAAGAAGTCATATTTCTACAAAAAATTCATGCACAATTAGAAAAAGAAGAAGTTATACTACTACAAGCAAGAAGTATTCCAGGCTCCCAGCTTCGGTATTCAATGATGAAAACATAGCATCAACCATGTCTTCTTCTACCCCTTCCCCGGCCCCTGCCTCTTCCTCTGAACTCCTTTCGTCCATCACTTCTGTCATCGGCATTTCCATAGTTGAAAATGTTCCTTCTTATTTGTTCTGCTTCTGATTTGGGGCCACTTTGAACCTATATATTATGTAAATCCAATCAATATCCCTACTCTAAAAGTACTAGATAAAGCAACAAGGTAGCATCAACAACATACTTGACAGTCCTCCATATCTAACTGGTTCTGCAACTGCCAGGCAAGTTCTTCATCACGACTAACATCTTGTGGTAGATTTGTTACAACAGGCTTTGCACCCCTTTCCTCTTTTCCCACTCATCAAGAGTGAAAACTTCTGGCTCATTGTAGTTGCTTTTTCCTCTATTTTTGGACCTCTAATGTGCCTCTCTTCCCAATTTGGATGGTTCATTTTCTGAAGAAGCTTCTGTGCAGCTTCTTGGTTTTGCATCGGGATGGCACTGGATACTGCACAAGACCACAATCTTGTATTTGTTAGAGTATATACTGTATTACCGTTCAAAGAATACGGAGATCTAAAATTCAAGTAAGTTACAATTAAAAAACAAGAGGCGACCTTCTTTCGGCCTAGAGTCTGAACTACTTGGTTTATCCTCAATTTTTGCACTTGATGTAGTAGTAACATTATGGGTGGCTTGAGTCTTGACACCACTTGATTTGACTCGCATAGGGCTTTCCGGCTTTACATTCAATTTTGAAGTATCTGCAAGATAATAAATGCGGGAATGAGGAATTAGATGGGGCAGCGTATTGTACTGGGCATTATCAACTGTTGAGAAAATAAAAAGTAGTGAATGTATTTATCTATCTCATTTACTTATCATACTTCACTGGCATTCAGAACTTTTAATTTTTAACCTTTAAGCATAAAACTAATCTCTACAAATTGATCAAAATGTTGCTGTTGTTGGATATTGGCATCCCATACATGTCAGTACGACAAACAAGATATACACATTTTGCACTAATATACCATTCAGCAGAGTTAATAATATGACTAATTCATGCTTTGAAGTATAAAATGTGATTGAGAATGCTAGAAGAAAAAAATTAATTTATTAAATTTGCATCGCAAATATCATATTAATCAATTTTAAAATCATTCAAATTCCTAGTTTACAGCCATGCATTCTGTAACTAAAAATAGCAAACAGATGCAGATTCTGAACAAGAGAAAATAAATCATAAGAACCATTCATTGAATTTAATAACAGGGCAAAACTGCATATTGTCACACATAGGTACCAGCAGTATTTTTTTAAAAAATCTTCTCATAGCCTAAGTAGTATCGAGAAAAACATTGCTTACACTCACCAGAAAATCTCAGACCCTCAATACGAGAACCGATTTGCAATTTCTCAAATGGCGGGGGCCCTGAACTATCACTGCTTTGGGAAGACCTCAGGGACGAACGTGAAAAACCTGAATATTTCTGACTCAACTCCCATTCCTCGTAAAGGGTTTCAACACGACCACCAAGAACCCTTATTGATTTAGGATCTAAACACAGTATGCCACTATTTACTGGTACTCTTTTTTGAAGCAATACCTTCAAAAATCAAAATATAGAAGAAATACATATCAAGGGAAAACCACATAAACATGAATAAACCTCCAGATATCAATATACCAAATGCACTAATCCTACTTAATCTAGGTCATTAGCATAGAAATAAGATGAGATCAAAGGAACAACATTGCAAAAGTGTATGTTAACCCCACCATCCACGAACTTTTTCTTTTCCAATTCATTATAATCTTAACTAAGCATATCCAATTCACATGATAATCACAAATATAATAAATGAACAGACAACCAGATAAAAATTTAATCGAATCAACCAATCCTACTTAATGCAGATCATTAAAACAAAAATATGCTGAGATCAAAGAAATCTCATTGTAAAAATATATGAAACCCCACCACCCAAGAGCTCTTTTTTCATTCATTCTAGTCTTAAAAAAGCATTTCCAATTCAATAGAACCAGAATCAAACATGACATAACCTATTATGAAAAAAAGCATAGTTATTAGAATAAAAAACTATGTTATCAACACCTTGGTGCCGGGAACAGTTTCGTCGGTGATGGAAGGAATGGGAACATACTCCACTGCAGTCACCTCCGAAAACCCATCAGTAAGACCGAACCGAAGCAGCCGGTGACGATGCTGAGAAGAACTCTTCATAGAAGCATCAATCATACTTCTAGACACATCTCTGACCGAAACAATCTGCCAGCCACAACACCAACTCCATGCTCAAACGAAGGCACAAAAGACTCAATCTTTGCAAACAATAGCAATCCCAAAAACCGAAAAAAATGACCCAAAAAAAAATCGCACTTGAAGAACTTTGGGGCCGTGAAAGTATGCCGATTTCTTGAGGGAGGAAGGATCGGGCAGGCACCTTTCACCAAACTCCCTCAAATCCATATTGAGCAGCTCCAATTCGACTAAACCCGAAGTGCCCACTTCGAAGCTTTTTCCAGCGGCGGCCATGGCCTGCTCCAACGAGGAGGGAAGGTGATGGGCATCTCTAAAGCACCAGCCTTTGAGCTTCAAGGCGTCGAAGATTGGTGCCCATGGGGACGACGACGACTTCGAGGCGGCGCCTTCCTCCATCTCTGAAACTGCGAAGGATCGAAAAGTCGTGGAGATGGAGGAAAGCCTACTTCCGGTGGAGGGAAGGTTGGAGGAGGCCTCCGTTGGAACACCAACGAGTCCGGTCCGGGTCCGGGTCCGGCTCTTTATATCATAACTTTTTTTATTTACTTGTACATATATCATATCAAGTCAGGGGAAGTTTTATCGATGAGCTTTTAACTATGAAATAGAAAATATTTTTTATATTATCTGGCAGTTGAAAAATTAAATATAATTATCAAAAAATAAAAATATAGGAATTATTTAAAATAATTTCACTTAAAGTATAATTATTTGCCCCATGTAGAGGGCGACGGATCCGGCAGACCCTTAGCTTAGGGTCAATTGGTCAATCACAAATAAATAAATAATTATATATATATATATATAGATAGAGAGAGAGAGGAGCGTTATCCTGCGCTGCCAAAAGAGGCAGCGCATGTAGTGCTCCAATCATGTCCCGTTGAATTTTGATTCAGTAGTCCATAACCCCCCGCTCGCTAGCTTGCCTGTCGGCTCCCTGCTACCGCGGCGACGCCGGCCACCACCCCCTCCCCCCGCTTGGCCACCACCCGTTGTCGCGGCCCCTGCCCCCAGCCGGCACCCCTGCATCCACCAACCCCCCTCCCGACCCGCCCGCGACCACTCCACCCCACCGCACCACCGCCCGCCACTGCCACCCTCCTCCCCTCGCCTGGCCACCGCCCACACTGCGGCGCCCCGGTCCCAGCAGGCACCCCCCCTCCCTTGCCCCCAGCTGGCGCCCACTCCCGCCCCGACACCTATTTGTTTCAAACCTCTGATGCCATCAACATCCGGCCGCCACCATCCTCCTTACCCAACTTCAGTCTCCTTTTTCTCCCTTCCCTCTCCCTCACGATTGTCACTCGAGCCAACCACAGCCTCGTCACTGCTACTGTGTGACTGACGATTAGGTATTGAAATTTATCCTATTTGTTTGATAGTAAATTGTTTTATGATTTTATTGTGATGTAAATGATGTGATTGTAAATAGGTGCTGGTTTAATTTAAATATATGTTAACTGATGATAATAGTGAATTAGAGCATGAATTTAAATGCATATAAATAGATATTGTCTTATATAGATTGATGGGAAGTATAACATTCATGCATTATATTTCCATTAGTATTTAGTCTTATTGTGTAGGTAAGAGTAGAAGCTCGCCGCCTAAGAGTGAGGACACGCTCGGAGTTTCTACCAGGTCCTTTTAGGAATCATTTTCTGTTTTATACTCTATTTTATTGTGCATTATTTTATTACTTGTAGGACGAGTTAAGTAATATTTTATCGGATCTCATTTAACCGGGCCATTTAATCAACCAATTTTTTGGATTAGTAACCCTCGAGGATGAGATCCCGCGAGTATATTTTCGAAAACAAGATCCACCACAAGTTGCCTTCGGGCCTATTAGATGAATCCCTTCCCAGACATATTTATAGTTTTATCGAGTTTTCAGTTAGACAAGAGATGGGAAAATCGACTCACACATACCATGAGCGGGTGCACATGCCAGTTAAAGCGGGCTTTAGATAAGTGAGCGGGTTGTTCCAATCCTGAGGGATCCTGATAACTCCCCTTTTGAGTTCCTCACACCTGGAAAAATATGGAGGTTTATAGGTATTGTTTAGTGCAGCGCATGTTTGAACTTGTGGTTCAAAGGGCACTAAAGGCGACTGCTTATGATTACTCGGTCTTCGTGCACAAAACCAGGAGAATTATGGAGGAAAGGAGAGGGCCTAGGATATACTAGTAGTCCCAAGGGATTAGAAAATAAAATGAGAAAATGTTAAGAGAGGCACCAGCAGCAGTAGAACAGCCATTTCAGGATGCTACCGGGTCTGCAGTCCAATAGCTCCTCAGTAGGTGCCCTCAGAGAGTTTTGGTGAAGTATATGAATGTTTTTCTTCATATGAGAGTTTGCTCTCATAAATAGTTTAATATTAGTTATATTTTTGAACCTGTAACACTCATTACTAACGTGTTTTTATAATATATGTAGGTGATGATCATGAGTAGGATGAACTAGCCTGGATGGAGGAGTACTGATGTCTCTTGCATACACACATATCGGATGATAACCTGTTTCATATTTTGAGGATGATATAATAAAATGTAATATATGATGATGTGGTGTGATATGATGTATGCTGTAGTAGAAAGATTGCTAACGATACATATTAATAAATATGTTTAGACATTAAATAAGTACAACAAGTAAGTGAAGACCTAAAATTTATAAAAAAGTGAATAGAATGCATAGGTGGGTCGAGACCCAAGCTTCAGAATAATTATACAGTAGATTAGAAAATTGTGTGAATGAAAATATATAATATATATGTGTGTGTGTGTATATATATATATATATATATATATATATATATATATATACACACACACACACACACAATTGCACTTTTAGAAGAGACTCAGTCCGTCTTATTTTACAAATATTATTGATTTTTATCGTAATTATTTGGTATGTGAATTCGTTGATATATCATTCATATAATAGCATGTTAGGGTTATTTTTGTGCATCCATCAATACATGGCAATTAACATCTTCCATCTTCAAACGCCTAGAGTAGATCCACAAGAGTTGTATTCGGGTTAGCCGATCTAACCAAGAGAAGTGACATTCCAATTTGGTTTTCGAGCATGAACCGGATTTGGGGTGTTACAACTACTGTTATAGCTATCGTGGCGACCAAGTATTAGAAATAAAAATAAAAAAATTAATGGCGGGTTGTCGCCCTAGGCTAGATGTGGCATGGGATAGTGGGACTCGACCAAATTTAACCACTCCAAGGCGAAACGTGGTCGACTGCCCCTCACCACTGGCCCAGCCACCGCAACAATAGTTAAGTATTTCAAAAAATAATAATTTTTTAGGGCGACAGTTGGGGGTGGCCGAATTTAACTTCCCACAATCAGATTTGTCTACCCAAAGTCAGATATGGTCATAGCTGCCGCTTGGATTGGTTTATTTTTGTAAAAAAATTATTTTTTAAAATAAGAGGACAATTTTATCATTATAATAATTGTTTTTTTATGATTATAATATTAAAAAATTCCCCATTTTTAATAAAAAGCTTTTTATTGATTATTGACTCAATTTTTTTGCAGAAAAGGAGAAAATTATTATAAAAATAAAATTACCCTCCAAATTTTTTGTAGTTTAAAAAACTATTTAACAAATATTTTTTTAAAAATACTTGGCCACTTGGCCACTTTCTTCACTATTTACTCTCTTTAATCCTTCGTAAAGTTGTTTTTTATATTTATAATATTTATTCCTTAGTAACCCTTTGGTGCTTTTCTATAAATACTCATTCCATGTCCTTTAAGATTGTTAAAAATCCCAAACTCTTATTATCTTCTTCTACCACTCAAAATTACTGCACTACTTAACTTTCTTCAAAAAAGAAGATTTTCTATTTTAACTTGAACAACAGCGAGACCTAGTGAACGAGTTGAGAAGGTATTTAATGTCTACACTCATAAATTTGTTGTGTGGTTATTGTAACTTTGAGTTGAGTGCCCATAGAAACGAAAACACCTCTTGTGGGGTAGCAAATTTTTATTGAATTTAGTATTCTTGAAGTGTCTCATGATCAAGAATATTTGATTTTTACTAAACCTTTTTGGTTTTTGAATTGAGTACGAGACATCTTTGCATATCATTTTTTTAACTTAATATACTTTGTTTGGGTCTTTCTTGTCTTTAAATCAATTTGGATCAGGCAATTACAAGGATAATACAAATTAAATAATATTTTTTAAAAATATTCAACCCCTTCACCTCTCCCTCTCCCTTCCCCTCCCCCTACTGTGGCCGTCCCCGAAAAATGAGCCCAAAAAATCTTTGCAAACAACAATAATTCCCTATTATGAATATATTATACATTTATAATGTTTACAACAATTTATAGTTCGTTGTCATGAAAAAAATAATTGCATCCTCTTAAAAAAATCTACATATTATGCTAAATGTAAATATCTATCAATGATTAAATATTTATTAATGTATATTTTCAATTTTCACTAACATTATGTAAGCAATTAATTAATATTAAATTTGCAATTATAATAATAACTTGATGTTTCTTCAAAGGCCTTAATTCTAATCCTATGAAATATATAAAAGTGCTAGTTCATATTATGAGATCGATGGAGAATATATAAAAATGTTACAGAATAATGATAAAAATAAATTAAAATAATAAACAAGAGGAATATTAAAAAACTTGTTTAATTAGGGGAAAATCACCATGCATAGACTCAGAGCCATAGTCCAAAATAATTAAATTTCCCACAAGAGTACCTTCAATCCTTTTTAATTTTTAAAAAAATGCTTCAAAGTAAAAGCTCTAGCTAGGTCAGGGTTTTGTTGTATCACTACAGCACTTGATTGATTGGTGTAAATTATTTAAAATAATGGTGTTTAAGAAAATAATTATAATAATTAAATTAATCTCTTTCAATTTAAGTGATTTACACCAATTAAACGAGCACTACAACAGGTTTATTGTAGCTGCTATAGCACTTCTACAGCAAATTCCTAGCGACCTGTACTTTAATAATAAAAGTTTTCTTTATTATTTATGGTGAACCAAAAACACTAAATGTTTCGTTCAAATAAATTTCACTTGTTAAAAACAAACTAAATATTTTTTTTATGGCTTTTGAGGAGCAATACAATATGTATATCCAGATAGCTACAGTAAGACTTGTACCATGTTTCTAGTTTTCCATACCTGCCATCAAACCGAAAGCAGAATTGACTTGAGCTCCTGGTTTATATTTAATGGCTTGCCTACTGGAACAACCACCATCTTTACATCTCTCCAACTTTCCTCACCTACACTCCTCCAACACCAAGCTTGCTTACTCTTGCACCATTGTTCCAATGGGGATTTGCTCTGCCATAGCTGTATTTCTTCACTGCTATGCCTTTGCTGGCCTTCTCTTCCCTATTGCATCCAGCCCAATATCAGGTCATGGCTTTGATTAATCAACTATATATGCATGCAGACTCCATTTTACACAGTAATATAAATTTTAACCGTGCATAATATTGTTGGTCTTTGTATGATACCATGCAGACTTAGTTTGCCATTTTGTGAACTGTGGGCAAGGGAACTGTACCGAATCCAAAGGTACCTTGCTTCCCTTCGACTGCGTTTGTAATGCTGGATGGAAGAAGATGCAGATGGGTTCTGTAGACCTGCCTCCTTGTGTTGTTCCTAACTGTATGTGCTCTTGTTTTTCTTGTCATTCTTCTCTTTTCTCGGGACCTTTCTCTTTTGTGAATAGATTTGTATGAATGTTTGCTGGTGATTAAGAACGTTTAATTATATATATGGAAGTGATTTGTAATTTACAGGTGATTTGGATTTGGGGTGCGGAAGCCACTCTTCTTCTCCGATCGACGTCCCTCCTCTATCTTCCTTCAACGTCACCAATCGTAACATTTCTGCAACTTTTGAAACAAATTTCAGTTTTTTCTTTAAATTTTTCACATGTTAGAAGTATTAATCGATGTTAATATTTATAAAAGTGTAGTGAATTTAATAACTATTTTTGTTGCTAGCGGTAAATAACATCTACTATGTAAGACCTGTTTTTAGTTTATCAGATTACCAAAAACAAAAGGGGTTAGGTTTTCATTTACTCTGGAATGTTGGTATTTTACTTATAAATGTATAATATATTCATTTTAAATATACAATTTTCCTTCTTTTTTAAAGCAAAGAAGGTTTTTAATACCATCTTAATTATAAGTTTTACACCAATAAACTATCTCAAAAAATAAAATTAAATCTTCTAATTCATAACAAAACTAATTGTGAATTTTACATTAATAAACTACTTACAAAAATAATAATAAATCTTCTAACTAACAACAAAATTAACTTATGCAATATCATCTTCTTTTCTTCTTTTTTTTCCCTTCCACATATGTTTTCAATGAATTAACTTATTCAATGCCCGCGCATTGTGCAAGTATCTTGGCTAGTAAACTCTGAAAGTGAGAGTGAAACGAGATTATTATCCCATTGAAGAAGACCAAAAACCAACCTTAGATTTGCAACAAATACATTGAATTGAAACAAAAATAGCTCTAAACAATTAATGGCTTTTGTTCTAATTTGATGATCTAGCAAGTTATACTTGCCCAGCTTGCAGCTACACATACTGTGGGGATGGGACGTGCTTGGCAAAGGATGAAACAAGCCATCAGTGCAGTTGCAACATGGGCTCAACAAATTTGCTAAGTTTAACGAGTTTACCTTGTCTCAGACAATGTAAGGTTCCGAAACCTTTCAACAATTATCAGTTTACAGGTTCACACAATCAGTATGCACCCAGAAAGAGCTACTTGTGTTAATAGTTAATACCTCTTTTTCTTCATTTTTGGATCACACCAACTAGGCGCCTTCCAACGGGACTGTCAAGCCATCAGATCCCGTGATTCTCGAAGTCCCTCAACCCCCGCCACTTCTATCATCGACCATACCAAGAACTCCTTTCTACTCCTCTCCATGTAGGGAAAACTGTAAGTGGAAATCACAGCTTTGTATTGCTATGAATCATGTTGTCTTTTTCTGCTGTAAGTAGATACAACAGTGTTCCCTTACCATTTCAGGCACCATTGAATACAACTTTTCAAAGATGAACCAGACACCAGGACTCATCCTTCTCATATTCATCTTTGTTTTACACGTTTAAAGGTATCAAATGTAACTTGGGGAAAATTTTTAAAATGTAGAAGAAAATTTTCCTCAAGAGTTGCTTGTATTGTAACTTTCTGGATTATTTTACCTCTTTAGATCAATGATAGTTAATTATTAAATCAATAACAACGACCATTTACTGAACCAAACTGGTGACAAAAGAAGCAGACATTCTCATATTTGCCAGCCCAAACCTCATGGAATAATAAACATTTTCACAGTGCAAAAAATTTTACATGGATCCATAGTTTCTTGTTGGAGGTTTCACAGTCGTTTGAGTTGAAACAGGAACATGATCCCATGATGTCTGGTTGATGAAGGGGCTATTCTCAGCTTGGGGATAGCCTACTCTTCGTCTTTCGCTCAACTAGGAGAAAGAACAAGAGCCATTAAGATAAAAGCTTCCATACATCATTTGGTGAATTTGTTAACTCATTATCTATATACAGCTCAATCGGTCATCAATAAAAAAAAAGTGACAAAAAAAATACATACAGTTTCTAGATAGGCAGCAAGAATTGTCATCCCTGGTAAAGCATACAACCCTCTCTGCCAGAAGCAAATTCAACTTTTATCAGCAGATTTCTTTTTCAATAAGATCAGCAGATTGTTGCAGCATGCAAGAATATTGCAAAAGTAAAATTTTAGAAATGAAGAAAAAAATGCATTTTTTAATTAATTCAAGCTGATGTTCAACCCTTGTCTTATAAATGAAGCTGCCACAACAAAAGGCAGAGGACAACACCTTGAATCTGGAACAGTCAAATCAATCAAAATGCAAAAAATTATGACGAGTTAATATGTGTGTACATGAGTATAAATACAACTTGAAATTAATTTTCATACAATTTTTTTACATTTTTCTTCAGCATTATTATCCTTTTCAATGCCTTTTCCTTGTTTAGAATTACTGTAGACAAGGTTATACACTGACAGCTACTGCCTGATGAGCAGTAGCCTTCATGATTTTGCACGGAGGAACTGTATCACTGTCTGTTAAAGAAATTATTGACATACAGTGATATTTTTTCGCTATTCATTTTAACATACATGCAGGAAAGCACGCCAAATGTTGCCCATCCCGTAAGAGAACCACCTTCCTTGTCTTGCTTGTAATCTGCATGAACAAATTTTATGGAAAATAAAACGGAAAGGAGATTTCACTAATAGGAAATATTGATACAAATCATCAAAGTAAATCACAAGCTCATTTTAGCACTTGAAGTTGAGCTGATCAGGAGATACCAAAAAAGCCAACCATAACATTGAGTAACCATACATAAGTGACAAGGGCAGACTTTCATAAAAACATAAAGAAGCTCCAATTAGGTGGAGAAAAATACTGCCTCATAAAAAATGGACAAGTATGTAACATACGTTCTGATACCTTCATGTCAACAGGTTAGAAGCATAGCGTACCAGGAAAACCGTCAGCCATGATATTTATTGAGCATTAACAAGTAAGAAATCCAGAAGCGTAAATACATGTAGAAATCAGAACTTAAGAAACACAAGAACAGAACTAAATCATCAGGAACAAGATGAAACTAATTTGAGAGTAGAGAAATACCACATATATTGGTAAGAACAAATTCAATAGGATCATAACCATCCACTGGAATGGTAACAGCAACTTCGAATGGAAAATCATGAGGCTTCTCACCTGTTTGGAAAAAATTTTAATTTCATAAATGACACAAAATTACATTTATGCACAAAGGATTTTCCAAAATCATACATCTCCAGTTCAATGTCAAGATTGCAGGAGACAAAGTTGTGGGATGCCCTCCATTTGCCCCTGATCCAGATAATTCAACCAGTAGCCCAGTGTCGGGATTAACCTGATGATTTCAAAAGTTATAAGGAGTCTGAGTTTGCCTTGCACTAAAAATAATGAAAACATGCAACACCTTGGTATCAGCCTTTCCCACCAACCCGGAAAGTGAGGATACAGCTGTCATGTAAAGTGATACATGAGTTTGTTCTGTTCTAAAGCTACAATTAAAAATAGGCCAAACTTTAGTACAATCTTCTGAGCATGTAAAAGACGCAATTTATTGTCAAAACACAGAAACAAATAGACAGACCTATAATCACTGTGGGCCTTTTCAAAACCAAGCTGAGTCAAACCATTACATACCTGACATACCAAAGGGCAAACTAAGGAAAACATTTCCTTCTGTCAATGCAATATAAGAGGAAAGAAAATCAAACATACCAATTCCCAAGAACGAGGATGAAATCCAACAGTGAAACCCTCGAATACACGCATGTCAGGTTTGTGACAAGGTATTGCCAGCTCCACAGATACTCTGTTTTTTTTAAAAAAAATCATCATTAATTACTAGGTAGAGGATCATAATCTAAACACATGAAGGTATTATTTTACACTTACAAAGTCAAAATGAAAATGACGTATACACAAGGAAAGCTTCCATATAATCACAAGGAAATTTTTTGATGCTTCACCCAGTGATTTATAATGAAATTGAGGAATATGAGCGGTTACCATTGGAGCAAAATAATAACAGCAATCATGACCAAATAATATACATTCACACACCTAAGGGATAAACATAAGACCTGCACATTGAAGAGTCATAAATAACGTCACAAATGCACCCAAGTTCACTGCAAGTAATTTTTGTAAGATCAGATGTCATTCTTCAATTATTTGAAAGACTCAGGTAAGTCAAAATAAAAGCAAAAGGAGAGAAATGCATCCTGCACTGATCCTAGAAAAAGAAAAATGGGGCAGTAGCCACACGACCTTTACAGAGGCCACTTGAACATTTTCCACATATAATATTCACCTAAAAATTTTCCAAGCTAGAAGTCACCATAAAGAACAAAATAACATTTAAAAAGGCGGGGAAGACAAGGAACAATCCAAATAAACCTGAGCAGATCATCCCATCTTATCGTAGCTATTTTCACAATTCAGAAGGTCCCCCTTGTGAAATCCCTGTGGATAAATGGCGCGATGTAATATGCTGGATCTATCTAATTATGAATCTCCATTCTCACTAAAGAAGAGACTGTCATGGTCAAAGGAAAGAAATAGATAATTCAAACAAATGCAGATTCAGAAATATAAACATACACAGATGATTTATCCTGTGTGCCAAAAAGATCCAAGACAACCCATTAATAATAATATTATGAACATCGAAAAATTAATTGTACATGTCCTTCATTTGATTAGATGAAACAAGATTATTCTATTACAAAGCACAATAAAAACTGACACGAGAGACCTACCTGCACAAAGTTCACATAAACAGTTCCTGATACAAAATAGCTTGAAGCAGAAAAGTGGCCATAGTCCACATATCCCTGTTCAAGTAAAACAGTGAATAAAAAGCCGTATATACTAACTTTGAATATTTAGAGAAAATATATGGTCGGAGCCTTGGATTTCTTAAGTACGGCTCGCATCATACCCCCTATACTAGTCACATTACAGTATTTACTTCTGCATAGCAGGAAAAGCAACTGTTGTACCACAAAATCAGAAATTTCAATACCACAAAAACAACGCGAATTGAGCAAAAAATCACAAATCAGGCACATGCTCGAATGGAAAGCATAACTCATAATAACAGCTATTTCAGGCCACAATCAGAAGGGTAAGACCATAGGTCATTCCTTTGCACAAAACAAAAACGTTCCATAGCAATTTACAAGGCTGTAGTATGACCTGCTGCGATCTAGCTTCAACATCCTTGCAAAAGCGGATGACCACATGAGGAGAGTTCTGCAAAAAATGCAACAAACTTTCAGTAGCAAACAACTTCATATATCATGGTAAAACAGCTAAGCAACAGAGCAATCCAAAAGAACTACCTTTCCTTCGTACTCAAATGCATGGCCAATCCAGTCGGACTGAGGTAGAGCTAAGGACACAATTTCAACTCAAACACTTCAAAACACTAACATCACAACATCATTCCACACAGCTAAAAAGGATACAAAATCGTAAAGACGACTGCTGTTGTCAATGACATAGCAATTGTAGGTGGGCACAACCACAGACGCAGCTTTTCGTATCAACAAAACAACGGCTATAACAATGCAAATGAAAAAAACTATATCAGAAGATAGAAGTGCAGAGATCTGACCATCACCAAACAAAACAAATGAAACGACAAAGCTGCCGCACCAATGCAACGAAAGATCAACCATTTCATCGAAGTACTCCTTTTATCAACCATTCCTGCAAAAAGAGGTCATCCACAAACGTCAAAACCCATTTCACAATTTCCAAGTAACATATGCCACTAAAACTGATCAATAGCGAGCTCATAATGCACCAAATTGAACGAAGGATATAACTGTTGACAAAGAATTCGAAGATTATCTAATACAAAAGCTAGCTTGTGAGCTGATCTGAACGATAAAAATTGGATCTTTGCAAGAAAGGTTGGATCTTTTGCTCGTGATTGAAGCGCTCGGTGGGCGGGGGGAGCGAAGAAGACGAAGTCTCGGGGGGTGAAGAATGTGGGAGCTGCTGATATAGTGGGCTTGGGCCACTGATGTTGTTAAAGCCCATTTACATCATTGGATCCGAATTCATGGCCCATCATTTGGGAGGTGGAAAACGGCAGATCTTTAGCCGGACCCAATAAAGGTTGAGAGTTTTTTTTCCTTCTTTTCTTTTTAGAGAAATTTAAGATTAAAGGATGACTTAATATACTACTTACTATTCAATACGATTCGAGAGTATTTTTTTATAATGATTTAACGACCTAGGATTGGGTTTAGGTTGAAAAGTTATTTAAAGATTAACCGAATTCGCATTGGACTGTAAAAAATTAACAAAAACAATCTTAAATATATTTTTTTCAAACTCAAGAAATTAAAAAGGGTAAATATTCGCCGTCAATAAATGTGGCTATTGTCAATTTGGGGCAGCCAACTCTAATTGCCCTAGCCAAGTGGTTGAGGCAGGATGGCTAAATCTAGTCACCCAAGCTAGACAACCCGATCTGGACACCTTTGGTTGGCAAGGGATCGATCTGACCTTGCTAGCCGTTGCCCGATTTGTTTTTAAAAAAATGACCCACCCACATACTAGTCATTATAAGCGAAAGCATCCTTAATTTATGAATTAACATACAAGACACTTTTAAATCGTAAATATTATATAAATGCACCTTAATCTTCTTTTTTTACCTTTCTTAATGCACTTTATATGTCTTTCATCCGGAGGGAAATTTCATAGAAACATAAATTTGAGATACGTTATTAATAATATCTCGAAATCAAATTTGAATACGATGCTGTTCATCCTCAAAAAGAAAGTTACTTATCATAGAATCTTAGTTATAAGTCTCATACATTTGTTGCCAATATTGATGCATTTTGGCACCCCTTAATGAGTCTTAAGCTCCAACCATAAGTTTGAAGCTTCCCTTCTCTTTTATTAAATGTTCCGATTGCAACGAGGTACGAGGATAAGTTATACCTAACATTTTATAAAAAAAGAAATAGCATTTTCGGCTGTTTTCTTGGTCCTCCTTTTATCAATGCTTGTTACAGTACATATACTGATATACATATATACATATCGAACTTATAATTTTGTTTATACATTAATCATCACCCAACCTTGAGGTTTGACATAATTCAAGGCCAAATTCTTCATTTCTCCATCAAAGAAGCGGTGTAACAAATCCATGCACGAGACCAATTGTAGCTCTTCAGACAATTTTTTCTAGTACACTTCACCACCAGACATTTTAGTTGAAATTGCAACACATAAGCATCGTATGGTAGTGCAGATATCTCCATCACGGGAGTGCTCTTCTTCCATCTTGAACTGTCTGCGAGCTGTGCGGTTTCTGTTTTTTCTCCAGAAGAGAATAAATGTGCTTTGAACTTTCAAGGTTTTGCACAGTTGAGTGAAGATGATTAGACAGCGCTTGCTAGCTAGTTTTTGACAAAGACATGAGCAAGACGAAGAGGGCTGTCTTGATTATCAACTAAACCTTTTGATCGCAAATCGGTGCATTAAATTTTGGTCTCTTGTTTTTGCTCATTAAGTAGTAGATTCCATAATTCAATTCAAAGCTGGTGTTTTTATGTGGTCATAAATGGGCCCATCAGCTCTCTTCGTGGGGCCCTGCCGGATGCATCTTTGCTGTCCTTTTTTTCATGCAAGTGTAACTACACCGGGCCCATTAATTAGTCCAGTCTATTTTATTTTTCCTTGTATTTTTTAATTTGAAGTTTCCAAATAAATTATCGAACAATTTTCCTTTTTTTTGCAATGTAGGTAGGATTCATTATGCTGATTTGCCAGCATTGACTGCAAGGGACATCTTGAATTAATCTTTGTAGTACTAAACCCTAATGCATTTAGAATCGGTTCATAAAGTACATTTTTAATTTTCTAGTTGGAATATGATTTAAAGGTGGCTTGCATATATTCACAATTCAAGGTGTTTTTTACATGATAAATATAGGTTTGTGTAGAAATTATTTTTAAGTTTAAAAAAGATGGAGTTGAAAAATTACATGAACCAAACTTAACAAAAGCATGCAGCCAACATTAGGGATTCATCGCCTTGGTTGGTCAAATCAGACCACCCCAGATGGCATAAGTTGGATTTGAAAGCTGTAGATTGGAGGCGGCTACATCAAACAACATCTGCTGTACCTAAGTGCCAACTATTAGATGTGGCCACAACTATTAAGGGTAGGGCTACTGATTGAGTTAGCTATCTCATAAATATTTTACGTTTGGCTCAATTCAACTTGACTCAAAATTTAAATAACATAAAAAATATTCAAGTCGATTTTGTTTAACAGCCCTTTTAAGGGTACCCTAGCTAAATCCCGTCACCCTTGGCCGACAATCATTCCCGACTGCATCGAGTCAAACAGTCAGATCCTGCTCCTTTGGCAGGCTCCTTGGTGGCAGCCCCGCTGTTACCTCCATTTTTTTAAATTAAAAAGTTAACTCTACCCTCACATAACCTAGATGAGTAATTAAGTCATTAAGTGAAAAATAAACTTTAATTGTAAACAATGCATAAAAGTACTCTTCAATCGTAATTTCCTCTTTTATTTATTGAAATATGTCAGTATTATATCTGTGGATGATTCTTGAACCATGTAAAATACGAGAAGTAACTTTTACAAAAAAAAGAAAGAAGGCATGAATCCCGTTAGCAAAACTGCACCACTGAGACTATGATGTATTTTGATAAGTATAATGATGGACTCTTGTTCATAAATTTTACAATCAACCCACATGTGTGTTTTTATTTTTTCTTCTCAACAGTGGCCATTATGTCACCAAAATTCGCAAGAAAAAGTTGGTTGGATCCCCACAATATTTATGCATGGAGTCGTATGACCTAAGTTTATTGTCATGGGTGCGTTAGTGATTTGCTTGTGAAACGCCCACAATTTAGAACCGCTACAATATTGGACCTTTTCATTCGATTTGTTGCAGGCCCCAACAATTTGTGTTTCATTTCAATCAAGTCCTAAAGCCCATGTAAGAACAATTAAGTGATCTCAAAACCAAGTTAAGAATGATGCTTTTTTCCATCAAGTTGGTGAGACATTTTTTACGGTAGATGCAACTAATCGGCCGTGGAATTGGAAAGAGAGATTCATATTTCATACCCACAAGGCATGACTTGCTTGAAAGAGATAGCAATGGATAGGACACAAGATTGGGCAGTTGGCATAGATATCATCAAAATTGAAGGAAAGTCAATAAGAAGAGAAGAAAACCGAAAACAGGCGAGCAACTTTGAGTGGGGCTTTCATTGTGCTGAAAAGCTTTCTTCTCTCGTTTTTTCTCTTCTTAAGTACATTATTATCCGGAAATCTTGAGTTACGAAGATATTTTTAGGGGCAATATTTTTGTTTTATTTTTGGAACTTTTTTTGTAACAAGTTAAAGTTCGTTCTAAGTCATGTATCAAATCATTGTAACCAAGTGGACGGCTCATTATGGATTTATAGTCGGCAGAGATAAACTTGGTTCAACTGTGTCAAATTAGGTTTAATTAGATAAAAAAATTGTGAATAAAATATTTTATTCAAAGTTTTAAAAAATATTATATCATCAAAATATATTAAAGAACGATTAAAATGCTACAAATTTCAACAAAAAAACACAGATTATATACAAATTTTAGACTCAAAAACCTCAAGGTTGGGTGATATTTATAGGATATTTACTTATGATGTTGTAATAAATAATTTTATATGATTTTTTAAAAAAATTATGGCATAGATCTCACAAAATAATTTTAATAATTATAATTATTGGAGTGCTTTCGTTCAAATATTTGAAAAAAAATCAACCGTGTTATAAATACCACCAAATATTCTTTACCTAATATATCGCACATTATCTTTAAGTCTTCTAAGATATAACCTTTCTAACATTTTAACTCATATTCAGTAATTTTTTAATAAGATTTTTTCACAAAATTTGATTTTTTTATTGAAAATTATGACATTTTAGCCAATGTTTAATTAAATATAGATGATAAAATACATCTATAACGTCTAATATAATATTTTATTTATAATATTAAAATTTAGTTAAACCTTATTTTACATGATTAAACTTAATATGCACAGTATAATATCTGATATAATATTTAAAATTATGAGATGATCTCTTATTTTTTATTTTTTAATATTTTGTGAAGGTGTTGAAGAGTGTACCTATTACTTTATATATTTCGTCGGATTATTATGTAATTATATTTTTAAATAATAAAATTTAAATTTTTTATCATGAAAAAAGAGAATATTTTTTGATATAACCGACCGCTTAGGACTGTCAGGCCACCCCAATTCCTGATGGCGCGAGTTATGTTTGTTTAAAAAATATTTATTATTTTAAAATTTAAATTATTTTAGATAATTTATTTTTTTAACCCAAATGTTATTATTATAAAAAATTCCTTTTTTTAATATAATTAAACCTAATTTTTTGCCGCATCCGCCCTCACACTCACTCACTGACTCAACCTTCCCTGCGACGCCATTAATGCGCCTGCTCAGCCTTCAACGACCACCGCACCTCCACCTCTACTACTACTACCCGCCCCCCCCTACCCCGCACCACTATGCCCTCGCTACCGCCGCCGCAATGTGGGAGCCCCGGGACATCCGCTCCTTCTCCCGCTCCAGCTCCTACAACGAGGGCGGCGCCGCCGCCGACGAGGAGGACGCGCTCCGCTGGGCGGCGCTCGAGCGGCTCCCCACCTACGACCGCGTCCGCCGGGGCATCTTCCGGAACCTCGTCGGGGATGTCTCCGACGTGGAGGTCGGCCGGTTGGAGGTGCAGCAGCGCCGCCTCGTGCTCGACCGCCTCGTCATCGCCGCCGACGAGGACGCTGCCCGGTTCTTTGACAGGATGCGGCGTCGATTCGATGCGTAATTGTGGCTTGCTTATCGTGACTTCCCTCCTCTTCTTGTGATTTGTTTTGAGTTGGTGGTTGTGTTTGGAGTGATTGACTTGTTGTTGTTGTTGGTGTTTTTCTCTTTTTTTGGTGTGGAGATTTTTGAGTTTGGTTGCTCGGAGAAGATCTAATTACGGCATTCCGCATGTGGCATTGTTGTTTGATTGTCTTCATTTTACTTTCTCGTTTTCGAAAATGGGATTGTGATTTTGATTGTTCGTAGTTGATCAAATTATAGCATTACTTGCGCATGGCTTGATGCTTTCATGGAAATGTGAGCAGTCACATGTTCTTCATTTGCTGGTTTTTAAATTAGTGCAATAATGCGGTCGTTTTTTTGTTTCAGTTGTCTGTGCTGCTGATTTAGTTTGCGTTCTGTTGATTTTTGAGTGAAAATGTATGCGAATTCGTGCACTAAGACTAACTGATTTTTCTCTACTATCTAACTGGACTGTCGAGTTTGTTTCGTAGTGGATGTTTTCGTCGTTAAGCAAAATAAATAAATAAAATCTGTTCATGCGGTGTTGCAGAGTTGATTTGGAGTTTCCGAAAATTGAAGTTCGGTTTCAACAATTAAGTGTCGACGCGTATGTTCATGTTGGAAGTAGAGCATTGCCCACGATTCCCAACTTCATCTTTAATATGACTGAGGTAGGCTATGGCCTGTTAAAATCAAGTGTAAGAAATGACTGTCGAAACCCAAAATTCTGATCATTTGTTTGTATTTTCTGTAAGGCCCTTTTGAAGCAGCTGAGGATTTACCCAGGCAAGAGGAGGAAGCTAACTATTCTGGACAATATTAGTGGGATCATCAGACCTTCTAGGTAAAATTTTTCATAGTACATACTTGGCCGAGTTTTTAATTCATATATACATATATATTGGAAAGCATACCAATTTTGATTTCTATGTGCAGAATGACACTACTTTTGGGGCCACCAAGCTCTGGGAAAACAACTTTGCTGCTCGCTCTTGCTGGCCGTCTTGGAACTGATTTAAAGGTAGCTTTGTCTGATTAAGTGGGATGCTTTTAATGCCTCGTCTGCAGCAAAATATGTCCCTCTAGGATTGCTTCTTCTGGTCTTGAAGCTATTTTTATAGTCAGCTTAACAGATAGATCAACTTCTATAAAGCATGATGATGTAAACTCCCAGCCAGTATGGCTTGTAACCAGTGCCCTCCATTAGTTTGTTACGTCAGCTTAAGATTGTCATTGTCTTTGGCCTTATGAATAAAACTGCTCTATCATTTATTTCTCATCACGAGTTTTTCTTCTGCTACTAATCATTAAATCTACCAATGAAACGCCATGCAGATGTCCGGAAATATCACTTACAATGGTCACAGGCTAAAAGAATTTATCCCTCAGATGACATCAGCCTATGTGAGTCAGCAAGATTGGCATGTAGCAGAGATGACTGTGAGGGAAACTCTCGAGTTTTCTGGACGCTGTCAGGGTGTTGGAATTAAATATGGTGGGTTGTGTATGAGGTGACATTTACTATGATTCTATGACTGTCTTAGCTAACTGAGTTACAAACTTCTGATGCAGATATGCTGATGGAACTTTCGAAAAGGGAGAAGGAGGCTGGAATAAAGCCTGATGAAGATTTGGATATTTTCATGAAGGTGAGAAAGTGAAATTGCTTTTGATGTTTCTCACATCAGTTGATATTCATTTCATGTTGATTCCTCTCTCCAGGCTTCAGCTCTGGGAGGAGATCAGACCAGTCTTGTTGTGGAATACATTACGAAGGTAACTATTACATGGCTTTGATCTCATTGCTTTAATTTTCACGACAACAAAATTACTGGCTTGAATGTATCTGCTTCAAGGCTCCTATAGTTCATGCCTTGTCATAGACAATACAGTCAAACGAACAGTTTTTCAGAAAATATTATCTCTGTGTTTGGTTTATTTGTTTTATTAATCACCCAGCTCCTAAATTGCCACCACCACCTTGCCCCGATTTTTGATCTCATCTCATTGTCATACCTGTGTGTATTTTAAGGTTCCAACACCATTCTAGCAGTGCTACAAGCAGCCATCATTTGGTGCTATTGGCCTTTTTATAAGTAATCTTATAGCCTCGTAGTGTTTTTAAGTTACTAAATTACTAAATACTCTTAAAGATTTTAGGACTGGATATTTGCGCTGACACTCTTGCTGGAGATGAAATGATGAAAGGAATATCTGGAGGTGCAGAAAAACGGCTCACTACAGGTATATGTGCAAACTCTATTGTTAGTGAAGCTGTAAAGTTTGCAGTTGTATGACATTTCAGAAACTGGACTGAAGTAAACATTTTGAATCAGGAAGTCTATATTTTGTCAAATATTCCACGTGTTAGTTTAATATCTGGCAGGGTGGCATATAATTCTTTAATAAAGTTTGCACTAAATGACCATTCATGCAATCTGGCCTTCAAATCCATTTCAAGGAGACAATTTTATGAACTTTTAAGTGATTAAGATCTTGGATTTGGCAGGTGAGTTACTGGTAGGTCCTGCAAGGGTGCTGTTCATGGATGAGATATCAAACGGGCTAGATAGTTCAACTACTTATCAGATCATCAAATATCTTCGTCATTCTACCCATGCACTTGATGGGACCACCGTCATCTCTTTGCTGCAACCAGCTCCAGAAACTTATGAGCTATTTGATGATATTATTCTCATATCTGATGGCCACATTGTTTATCAAGGACCTCGTGAGTCAGTCCTTGACTTCTTTGCTCATATGGGCTTCAGATGCCCTGAACGAAAAAATGTAGCGGACTTTTTACAGGAAGTAAGTAATTTTATGTTTGTATATATAAAATACATATTTCTTATTTACCATTTACTTTGGTATTTCTTGTTATAGGTCACATCAAAGAAGGATCAAGCTCAGTATTGGGCTGCTCTTGATTGCCCTTACCAATTTATACCTGTTCATAAGTTTGCTGAAGCTTTCCGTTCCTTTCATGTCGGTAAGAGATTATTGGAAGAAATTGCTATTCCATATGACAGACGGTATAACCATCCGGCTGCGCTTTCAACTTCTACATATGGTGTGAAGAGAACTGAGCTTCTTCGGACTAGCTTTTCATGGCAGATACTTTTGATGAAGCGAAACTCATTCATATATGTCTTTAAGTTTGTGCAGGTAGTCTTAACTATCATTTCTGCCTTTATTTTTATGTATTGTGTTAAACAAATTCTTCTTTACTATGTTGACACAAGTTCATTGCCAACTTTCATATATACTATTCGATATTCCATATAAAAACTTTGTTTCTATAGGATAGACTTTTCTTTTTCTTTTAGCTTTTATGCAATGGCCCCAAGGATGTCTTAGCTTAGCAACTTGACTGATGATTGCTTTGCACTATAAAATGGCTGCTTTAGTAAATTGAGTACTGTTTTTTAGCCCAACTGTTCTTTTGTTTGTTTTTGAAGGTTCAGAATGCCACTTTCTATTAAGACTATTGGGTATGCTGTAAATATTCTTAATCATTAAAATTTGCTGCAGTTGTTTTTAGTTGCTCTCATCACAATGACAGTTTTTTCCGGACAAAAATGCACCATACCTCTGTTGATGATGGGTTTATATATCTTGGAGCAATCTATTTCTCCCTATTGATGATTCTATTCAATGGGTTTACTGAAGTTTCAATGTTGGTCGCCAAGCTTCCAGTTATTTACAAGCACCGAGATTTACACTTTTATCCTTGTTGGGCATATACTCTTCCTTCTTGGATCTTAAGTATTCCTACTTCATTTGTGGAGTCTGCCATGTGGGTGGCAGTGACATATTATGTAATTGGCTTTGATCCACAAATAACCAGGTATGTTGGGACTTGAGGCTGAGTTCTACTTCAGATGCTGTAGTTAGTGCAGAAGTTCAATCAAGGAATGACAGAGTTTCATTTGTGATATTGTTTGCTGATCTTCAGATGTCTACAGCAATTCCTTCTACTATTCTTCTTGCACCAGATGGCATTGGGACAGTTCCGGTTGATGGCTGCGTTAGGTCGAAGTTTGATAGTAGCAAACACCTTTGGGTCATTTGCTTTGTTGATAGTCATGTGTCTTGGGGGATTCATTCTTTCTCGAGGTCATAATAAATTTCTTTTTTGCATTAGTTCTTTACCATTCCAGAACCTTTTTTTTTTTTTTGTAATGCTTTAGACTCACAATTTTTCTGTGTCAATTATAGATACAATCCCAAAATGGTGGATTTGGGGTTATTGGGTATCACCATTAATGTATGCTCAAAATGCAGTTTCAGTAATTGAATTTCTTGGTCATTCTTGGGATAAGGTACCACCAGAGAAGCTTCATCATTCAGTTCATTCTGCTAGTGTGTGATAACCTTTCATTATGCAAGTGCACCTTGCCTGAAAGTTCCTTACCACCTGAACACAGAAATGCTTTTCTTTTGCAGAAAGTTGGCAATTTAAGGCTAGGTGAAGTTGTATTAAAGGCACATGGTCTTTTTTCTGAGAGCTACTGGTATTGGATTGGCATTGGTGCTATGCTTGGCTACACTATCTTATTTAATCTACTGTTTACTTTATCACTCAGTTATTTAAAACGTAAGTCTCTCTTCCTTTTGCGAGAACCAAAAATTGATCTGTTTGACATGCATATTAATGTTCAATAATTCAAATGATGAACTTTTTTTAGTGTAGTTGATGAGCATTATTTTGATGGTTTATAGCAACCTGTTTATGTGACCTCGTAAGGAGATAAACGTGTTATGTTAAACATTTCTCTACAAGGGAAAAATAGCAATCATGTTATGGTTGGGGAAATAATGTTTAAATTTTACGCAGCTCTGGGAAAGACACAAGCAGTTGTGACTAAGGAGGAATTGAAGGGCAGAGAAAGAAGAAGCAAGGGAGAGGGCATTTATGTTGAGCTCACAACACATAAGCATTCACAAATTTTAAAAGGTTGTGTCAGATTCTAACCTTTTTTCGTCTTCTACTTTCATCAATTGACTCGTTTACTTTATTTTCTTCAGCGGAAAGAAATCAAAGAGGCATGGTTCTCCCTTTTCAGCCTCTCACAATGTGTTTCACGAACATTAATTACTATGTTGATGTTCCAGAGGTATTTTCTTAGGCAGGCACTAGCTTTTAGCACTCAGTTTCATCAGTGTTCCTAATGCATATTTACTTGCAGGAACTGAAGCGCCAAGGCATTTTAGAAGATCACTTGCAGTTACTAGTCAATGTGACAGGAACTTTCAGGCCTGGACTCTTGACAGCACTAGTCGGTGTCAGTGGTGCTGGTAAAACTACCCTTATGGACGTTTTAGCGGGTAGAAAAACTGGTGGCATCATAGAAGGTAGCATAACTATTTCTGGTTATCCCAAAAGACAAGAGACATTTGCACGAATTTCTGGCTATTGCGAACAGACGGATATCCACTCACCATGCATGACTGTTGGTGAATCACTATTGTACTCTGCTTGGTTACGTTTGCCATCTCATGTTGAGTTGGACAAGAAAAAGGTAGAACAGTACCTTCATATTTTACTGGTCAGTACCATCAAGTCTTTAAGTTAATTTTTTCTTTAATGATTGTGTTAACAGGCTTTTGTTGAAGAAGTCATGGAGCTTGTAGAATTAACTCCCTTAAAAGGGGCACTTGTTGGGATCCCAGGTGTTGATGGGTTATCCATAGAGCAGCGAAAAAGGCTCACAATTGCTGTTGAACTTGTTGCCAACCCATCTATTGTTTTTATGGATGAGCCAACCTCAGGGCTTGATGCCAGAGCGGCAGCCATTGTCATGCGGACAGTGAGGAACATTGTAGACACTGGGAGAACTATTGTCTGCACTATACATCAGCCAAGCATAGATATATTTGAATCTTTTGATGAGGTATTTCCGATTGTACTTGATTTATTAAATAGTTTCTAGGGAAATAAATATTTTAGCTGATGATTTTAAGCATGTCTGGCTTATTGTTGAATAATCACCACTGAGATCTATAAGATAAAATTTGTGTTTTTAGGAAACATTGTAAATTGCACTCCTCTGTGTACATCTTATTGACTAATTACTTCGTGCATACTGTTTTTAGAAAAGCACTAATAAACCATGATGTACATAGCTTGACTTTCTTAGGGGAAAGAGGTTAAACAGAGGAAAAACTAAGTAGCTTGTATCTATGGTTACTGACTTGAGTTTTGGTATAATTCTGATTCTGTCCATTTTTAAATGTTAACTTTCCTTGTAGCTTCTATTTATGAAAAGAGGGGGAAGCTAATTTATGCTGGTCCTCTGGGAACTAATTCATGCAAGCTGGTAGAATTTTTTGAGGTATGCACAGTCTTCTATCTGTAGCTGTAGCTTAGTAACTTACATTTTTGAAATAGGAATAGGAAGATGAATAATATTGTAAAGTGGCGTAGCTTAAAGTTGACTTTGGTCGGAGTTCAAATGTTCAGGCTGTTGAAGGAGTTCCAAAAATAAAATCTGGTTATAATCCAGCTGCATGGATGCTTGAAGTAACCTCTCCTGCTGAAGAGAGTCGCCTTGGGGTAGATTTTGCAGAAATTTACCAGAGATCCTATTTATTCCAGTATGTATAATATTTTATTGTGTTTTTATTTGGCAGTGTCTCTGGTTATTAATTAAGACGATCTGTTGTTTTTTTGTCCAGGAGAAACAAGGAATTAGTTGAAAGTTTAAATAAACCAACTGACACATCAAAGGATATAAGCTTTCCAAACAAATATTCACAGACATTTAGTGTCCAATTTTTAGCTTGCCTTTGGAAACAAAATTTATCTTACTGGAGAAATCCACAGTACACTGCCGTCAGATTCTTCTACACTGTCATTATATCCTTGATGTTTGGCACAATATGTTGGAAACTAGGTGCAAAAAGGTATGATGAACTGGGTTGCTTGCACATTTATATAAAGCTATTGTGATTTCTAATTGGAAAGTTGAAATAGTTTTGAAATTGTTAATTGTAGAAATAAAAATTTATGAGTGCATTTTTTATAGCAAGTTTCCCTTTTCTTTCAACAATAGTATACATGTTTCAATCATTAAACTTGGATGAGTCCCCTAATAATGGGTATCAATGTGAAAATATTTGCAGGGGAACTGAGCAGGATGTCTTCAATGCCATGGGAGCCATGTACGCAGCTGTTCTATTTATCGGTATAACCAACGGTACTGCTGTTCAAGCAGTTGTCTCTGTTGAGAGGTTTGTCTCCTATCGGGAGAGGGCTGCAGGGATGTATTCAGCTTTGCCATTTGCATTTGCTCAGGTTTGTTACCATCTCATTAGGGTTTAGAAAATTCATGTTCATTTTGAACTCTTAAAAATGTCTCTAATAACTTTCTTTCAACAGGTTGCAATTGAATTTCCTTACGTATTTGTACAGACAATGATTTATGGCTCTGTATTCTATTCTATGGCTGCATTTATGTGGACCTTAACAAGGTTCCTTTGGTATATATTTTTTATGTTCTTCACGTTGCTATATTTCACCTTCTTTGGAATGATGGTCACGGCAGTCACACCCAATCACAACGTTTCACCTATCATTGCTGCACCATTTTATACACTGTGGAACCTGTTCAGTGGATTCATGATTGCTCACAAGGTATACGATCTTTTTAAAGTCAAAGTCTGCGTATGAATTTCTTGTTAACTGGCAGCTTGCATGAATTTCTGCAACACTAATCACCAGCCATTCTACCAGCTACTTCCAATTATTATGGTTTAGGGTTTTGTTGTTTGTTCTTCGAGAAACATTCATTGACGTAATGGCCAGATTCAAACTGACCAATACAATTTGAGAAAACGACCTTTCATGACATATGAACACTCAGCTTTTCATGAAAAGTGAATACAAATCCGCTACGAATTTTGAGTGTGAACTTAGTCGGAACCATGTTATTTATGCCAGGTCCCAGACTCCCCATTGCTCTATTTGTCATATTTTCTAGGGAAAGATGAAGGGTGACAACCACTTTTTCATTAATTTGCTTATAGTTTCTGTTATAATATATATTTTTTTAATTGGTTGTAGTATGGGCTGAACATTTTTTTCCCAGGCCTTGCCTGGGTGGTGGAGATGGTATTATTGGGCAAATCCAGTTGCTTGGAGCCTTTATGGTCTTCTAACCTCCCAGTATGGTGGAATTCATGAACGTATGACCCTTGCTGATGGCATTCATTCAACTACTGTAGATTCCTTCCTCCGAAGCCAGTTTGGCTTCAAGCACGAGTTCCTCGGTGTAGTTGGCCTCATGGTAGCAGGCTTCTCCATTTTGTTTGCGGTAATTTTCGCTTATGCAATTAAATCTTTCAACTTCCAGAAGAGATAGAGGCAGAGATAATGGTAACAATCTGATGATTCCATATAAAGCATATGTTGTATAGTGAGAGTATTGTTGTAAAATCTCCTTGTATTTGCCGTCAGCTTCTCCACCAATATAATTTTATCAGTTCCCTTTCATAACTGTCGGCGACACTTCAAAACCCAAAACAGAACAGCCAGACAGCTAACTTGGATGGCAGCTGCTCGCTTTCAAGTCTCAAAAATCAAGGTTAAGATAATGCACAGGCCAGCATCATGTTCTTGTTCTTCATTTTTTGTATTGCTGCTCACCAGTCACAACACCATCCGGCTGTTACGATGTCTTTTTGAGGTAAAACTATTCTGTTAGGTGCTATCTGGAGGACGCAATTGGGGGCCTTTCATCCCTAAAATGATGATTATTTGTAAAACTTAGTTTTGGGGTCCATTTCATTATACATGGTAGTAGGTGTTGGAAAATTTAGCACAGTAGCGGTTGAAATTTACACACTTAGTTAGAAAAGATCCTAATAACAATCCGGACGAACAACTTGTTTGTTTTGAATCCGAGGCACGCCGTTGCTCTTTCTTCAATATAAGGCGATCACCGTTTATACTAGGGCATTTTTTGATAATTTGCATTTGAGATATAACAGATTCTTCTGTTGGAGGGTGCTAAGGTGTCTTTAATCTCTTATTACACTCTAAGATCAAATCAAAATCAAGCTTTTTTCAGAAATCTCGATAAAAAATAAGAGACAAGATAGGAAAGGAGACATTAAACTACGTCAAAATTTATTTTTTAGCTTTTAAGAACGAGAGTTAATAAAAAAAATGACGAAAGGAAGCAACCCGACATGAATGGGAGCGACCAGGCATGTACATAAGGAAGTTTTTTTCTAGGAATAAATAAGAACGTTAACATTGATGCATGGAGAAAGACCGGCCAGCGAATCAGTGATGGGTTGAAACATCTACGGTGTACGTGTGCAGATCCCTGCCTCTGTAGTCTATATATTCACTTGTATTCTCCAAACTTGGAACATATTGTAAATTATATTATCAGAGTGCTCGAATTTTGTTTCCAGGTTAATATACCTTTTCTGTATACAAGAGTTGAGATGCATTGGAGCGTTATAACATATAAACACATTGATTACTGTTCATAATAAACAGAAGTATTTGGATATTTGTTTGTTCTCTTGGATATTTGAATGTATAAATTGTATAACATGGACCAACCGACGGAAGCTTGCAGTGCCCACCGCCCATGTTTTACTTGTTACATTCAGAACATGGCCGGTGACACAACCAAGCCAAAGCCAGCCGTGGTTTCTCCGAACTAGAAATGCCAATGGAGAGCAACTGAAGTATTATTTCTTTTTCTTTTTCTTTTCTTTTCTAAAGATTACCCTCCCAAATTATCACCACCTATGGAGCATTGGAAGAAAGAAAAACACGGTGGTGAGTTGTTTAGATCTATTCATCTGATTTTTAAGATCTATCCAACTTTTTTAAAAAAAAATATCCTTATATTTGTTTCACCTGGCTTATTGTTAATATGATTTTTTAAAATCAATTTAAATAATGACTTTTCTTATCATCTTTGTACGATTTCTTTAATAATCTTTTTCTTATGAAAAAAACCTTCTTCAATTTTTTAAAATTATTTTATTCTTCCATGTTAAAAACTATAATGAATTTTTAGATTTTCTCTTATTAAATTTATGAAGTTTGTTTGTTTAAAGTATGAAAAAAATGTTATTTTTCATTTTTTGTGTATTATTGTTATTAAATTATTTTTTAATTATTATTTTTCATTTCTTGTGTACTAGTGCTATTGAATTATTATTTTTTACTTATCTTGGTCATTTCTTTATCACCTTGTTTTTACAAATGCATCTTCTGATCATCTTTGTAATCCCTTCCTTCAACCGTCCTTTTTTATAACAAAAAGACTTCTTCAACTGCTTTTTAATAATTTTTGCTCGTTTATATTTCTCTCTTGAAATTTATGATATTTGTTCTAATTAAAGTTAAGAAAATGAAATGTTTTATGTATTTGTAAAATTAAATTATTTTTATTGAATCATATCTCAATGATCATTTATTAATAAACATTTTTAATAAATTTATGGTTGTAAGATATTTTTGTTCTTTTTAATTTCTACTGATTATTATACCCTGCATGTTGCGCGATTACTTTTACTAAAAAGCCTGTAAAGGGTTATAAAAACCAACAAATAACCAAAGCGTGATAATCTATAAGTTTGGAGCCCCACTTCCACTTTCCCAAGAGAGCCGGTGAAAGGAGCGCTCAAACCACCTCCAAACCTCTGCAAGCTTCCCTCTCTTTCTTTCCTTTTTATATCCACATTCCTTCTTTCCTATTCCCTCATTTCAGTCCCCCAAATCCAATTTTCTTCTTTTTAGAGGCCGGCCATAGAGGTACATGTCTTTCAGGTCTAGTCTAGTATTATTTATAATAAATTCTTTAATTATTTTAAACCTAAATACCAAATCTGACTATTTACTATTTAAATTTTTACTATCCGACTCCAAACCCGCTTAATAAATTTGAACCTAACCATTTAAAAATCGGTTATGTTATAAAAAATTAAATTAAAATATATTATCTAAAATAATAAAGAGGTTAAATAGGCTAATACAAATTTTTTTGAAAATATATTAATTTTACATATAAATATATATATCTTTATAACAAAAATTATAATTTTTGCAAAAATAATTATATTATTAAAATTAAATATCAACTACTATTATTCGATATTAAATCTGACTATTATAAAACTAGTACAATTAAAATTAAACCTGATTATAAATATATTAAATTATATCTATTTAAATTCCGTGGGATTGGGTTTAGCCACGGGCACCCTTCGAAAGCTTTTTATTTTTTATCCCAAATGGCGAGCTTTCCATGATGGGCATGGGATGGCGGTGGTGGCTTTGGAGATGGCCGGTGTCACAGGGTCACACTTAGGGTCAAATTTTCTGACCCAGAAGCACCCCGTGCTGCGTATTTCCCTCCTCGGAAATACCGGCCTTCACCTCATATGCAGCAAATGACCGCTACACAAAGCGGCACACCGATCACAATGCGGGCACCAACACACCCGGTATCGGTATCTGGCTTGATCACAGTCAAGTCTTATACCAGCACCCGACTACCACTTACTGCTACCTGCTCGGACAAACTCATGATCACCAAGTCTTGGCGCTATACGTCCCTCATACCGGTCACCCACTTCCTCTCGGTACCGACTCGACCTCGGAATCACTGGTCCAGACTTTGGTAGCCAAATACGACGCGACACCACAAGATTACGGGAACTCTCCCCAACCTCTATTCCAACAATATGAATACGCGAATACAAGTATCTACACCTTAGACTACTTGCAGGTCGTGGACATGCAAACCCCACGACTTGACCTCTCGACCCTCACTTGACAGGCCTAACCCTTTGGCCCTAGGAGCACGAAGGTGTCAAACAATATAGGAAGGAACCCTGGTATAAGGGCAGAACCAGACTGCTCCGGCAGTCCCCCTTTCTCGACCAAGGTGGCTCTCCTCCACCAAGAACCCACTCCTCCTTTTCTCTGCTCTTGTTGTTCTCCACTCTCTCTGCTCTCCACAAAGAATGGTGACCTCCTTATATAGAAGTCCCTGGCTAATGTGCAGCACGTCACCACTTTGATCCTCACCGTCCAAGGCTCTGATCAATGGCTCCAATTTGGCGAGCAACGTCATCTGATCCCATCACCGTTGGATCCCTGATCAATGGTTCCAGTTTGACCAGCAACGTCATCGCCCTCTTGGAATTCCATTACCGTTGGATCCCTGATCAACGGTTCTCCTTGCTCGACCACATCATCCAACACTTGGTGCATCTTGGCTAAGTGATCAAACCCTCCTGGTTCGACTCAGCCAAGCCTTGTGTTGGCTCATCCTTGGCATGTTCCAGACTTGCACCCAGTACCGGACCCTAATCCCATTAGGACCCATGCGCTCGCTCAGCAACCTCAACACCAGTATGGTCCTACCGGTAGTTGGCTTGGTCATCCTCTCGCTCGCGCCGTGGTGCCTGCTCGGCACGCACCACCCCATTACCGGTACATGCTGCTCGCTGCTGCTCGGTAATGCACGGTACTGGCTGCCTGGCATGTTCGGTCACGGTGCTCGGTCATCTGCACCCCCGCTCTCGGTACTCCTGGCTAGCATCGACCTTGCACTCGTCTGGACCATCCACTCCCGACACACTGGTAGAGGTATGCACCCGTCGACACATGACCTGCACATTAACACGGTTAGTACTCAGTAGGTTGTTCCACCACACGGATAGCTCCAACTACCCTGCTTGGGCGCGGGACTGCTAGGGACAACCGCCAAACCCTCGCTCCCGACTGTCCTATGAGCTATATCCGTAACAGGTCTCCCCTACCAATGAGACCCGATGTCCTCATCGGAGGGTTAAGTTCCTCCCAATACTTCTTGATCCTCCTCTCAAATTGCCACAAGTCCTCCGCCTTTTCCCAGCTCGCCTCGCTTCTCGGCTCTCCCTTCCACTTGATAAGATACTCTATCCTAGTGTTTGAAGTAGCTTGCCTATGCTCCAAAATCTTTCCCATCTTCTTTTCAAATTGTCGCCGGATAGTCGGTGGAGCTCTCTTAGGACGAGCTCTCCTTGGATTGACCAGATCCTCATGGAATGGCTTGAGAAAGGTAACGTGGAAAACTGGGTGAAGCTTGTATCTCTTGGGAAGTTTTAACCGGTATGCCACATTCCCGATGACCTTCTCCACCTCGAAAGGACCATTGTATCGCTGTACCAACGCTTTGTGCACCTCGGTACGCCTAATCTTCTTTCAGATCTGTGGCGTGAGCTTCAGCATGACTTGGTCCCCTACGCTGAATGTAATGACCCAGCCCAAAGTGCAACGTAATGGGCTAAGTCATCTCTTTAAAATGGGTACCCCGGAAGTTAAAGAGCTATAGTCTATTCCCACTTATAAACAGGATCTTCTCCCAATAGGTATTAGATGTGGGACTAAGTTGAGTGATCTCACAATCCACCCACCTTAGGAAATTTTGTCCCCGAAATGCCTATACTTGGCCCATTGCTAGCCCCAGCCCACGACCTTTCTAGCCCGTGACCGGCAGCCTAACCAACGTTTCTAGTCTTGGCCCATTGCTAACCCCAGCCCACGACCTTTTTTGGCCTGTGACCGGTAGCCTAGCCAACGTCCCTAGTCCATCCCACCATCTAACATGGAACCAGGTTGGCTCTGATACCATTTGTAATGACCTAGCCCAAAGTGCAACGTAATGGGCTAAGTCATTTCTTTAAAATGGGTACCTCGAAAGTTAAAGATCTATAGTCCATTCCCACTTATAAACAAGATCTTCTCTCAGTAGGTATTAGATGTGGGACTAAGTTGAGGGATCTCACACTGAATGATAACGGTCTTCTCTTCAGATCCACATACCTCTTCATTCTGCACGTTGCTTTAGCTAAGGAATCTAGTGCATCCTCATACAGGTCTTGCCGCTCTCTGGCAAATCTGTACGCAGCTGGACACCTCACTCCACGTCCTTGTAGAGCAACCTCCTGTTATGTAAGAGGCTGGTACCTTGTTGCAACCTCGAATAGACTAAGCCCCGTTGCTGAAGAATGATGCAGATTATAACAAAATTGCGTCACGTCAAAAAGTTCCAACCAATTCGTTTGGCTGGTAGTGACGAAATGCCACAAGTACTCCTCTAGTATCGCATTCGCCCTCTCAGTCTGCCCATCTGACTAAGGATGATTGGCTGTAGAAAAGTTTAACTTTCTCCCTAGCAACCCGAACAAACTCGTCTAGAATCGTCCCGTGAATCTGGAGTCTCGGTCACTCACAATGTCTGCCGGCACGCCAAAGTGCTTGACTACATTCTTAAAGAACAACCCTGTAGCAGTCTCGGTGGAACACGCCTTAGGTGTTGCTGAAAATACGGCATACTTGGAGAACCGATCTACTACAACCATCACCGAAGACATTCCCCGTACTTTGGAAAACCCCGACACAAAGTGTAACACCCCATTTCGGCTCACCCGTGAACCGACCCGGAAATGTCACTGGCGACCGAACCGTTCGCTAATCTACTAGATTCGGTTAAGCCGACCCGGATCTGCCCTCGGCGTCTCAAGATGGAGATGCAAACATGAAATACATGAATGAGAACAATTGGGTTCTAACAGAGTCCTACATGCATGCCATGACGTGCAAGCAAACACAAGACAAAACAATAAATGAGAAACCAAAAGAAAATATATACTACTACGAAAAAAATGGACAAAATTTCCCCTAAAAGTGCAATAAGGGCCAACCTGTCCATGACAAAGGTATATAAACATTTTATCAAAATACGATAAAATATAACAATCTACTGTGGCATTCAGTCATTATCTCATTTGTTTTCATCTGAGCCGAGTCTGAACTCCAAAGCTCCCTACTCATTCACAATTATCCGCTCGTCTCATAAGAAGCAATTTATCAAGACAAAAACATTCTAATTATCATTCACACAGCATTAACACACCATCATTATACATTACACGCGGCAGGTACATGTGTGCGCGGTTCCGTGCTGCTCCTCCGCAGTCCCGACAGCTTTCATCCCTCGCATTTCTCACCTACATATATATAGAAAAACCGTCAGTAACGAGTGTTACCGGCCCGGAAAATAACTAATATCAATCTGGCACAGGAGAGCAAACTCTCCTGTTGAATCAAAACCATATACTTCCTCAAGAACTCTCATCAGGGCATATATGGGAGCCGTCGCCATCGGGTCGACAGCGTCCCCCTTTCTGTCTCATTCTCATACCTTGGTCATTTCTCTATCGCTTCTCGCATCAAATCTCATTCCTTTCCGCCCTCTGCACCTTCCATATTACTCCTGGCTTGAGCACAAAGGCCGAACTGTAAAACCCACGATTCGAGTCAGGGTTTTATATTCGAAACCGGTCGGGTCGACCGTTATTTTTTTCGAGTTGAGTCAGTTTCAGGACACGTGTACCGAGCCGATGCGAGTCGCGTGTATGAGCTATGAGGGTCATGCGTACCCAAGTATATGATGATAACGTCATGAACACAGCAGAACAGAATGAGTTATCAGATATATGAGAGTATGCCAGTCATTTTTTTTATTTTTATATATAGTGGATCGTAGAATTAGTATTAGGCCGTTTACCGCGTTAGGACGCGTTCGGGCAGTTTGGGTGGGTTGATAGTTCTAGAGCATATCATTATAATTTTTTTGGTGTTGTTTGATTTTACGGGATTTTTCCCGATTTTTATGAATTTTTTTAGGATTTAATACGAGTTAGTTATGATACTTGACTCGAGCCGGAGACGAGTCAAGTATTATTTACGAGTTTGCCACCCATTTTCACCCCGACTTTTTCTTCCCCCGCGCCCAAACCCTCGCCCGCGCCGCCCCTGTTCGCGCGCCACCGCCGCCACGGCCGGCGCCGCCTGGCCGTCGACCGACGCCACCCAGCTCGGCGACGACGTCGCCCTGCCGCCCCGACCAGGCCCGGCCACCATCGGGCCGCCGCGACGCCGGAATCGCCACGCCTAGCGCCGCCGCTGCGTTTGGTCGCGTCGCCGATCCTGCCGCCGGCGACCGTCGCAGCCGTCATCCAGTGGTCGCCTCAGCACCGCCGACCACCCAGCGACCTTCCCCGACCGGAACGGAGGCCATCGCCGCCGTGGCCGGCCGATCTAGCGACCCATCGCCGTCGGCCCTGTTTTAGCCGTTTTCCGGCGAGCCGCCACCTCCGTTGGCCGCGTCGACCTCGTAGATGAGTCGGGCTCGCCGAGCCGGTTCCGAGGGTACCCAACACGACCCCTTTCCGACCAGTAGACGCCGCCGGCGATTGTCGCCGGAAAACCACCGGAAGTTGCCGGAAAACCGCCAGCAGCTGCCGGAAAACCGCCAGAAAATCGGAATTTCTGGAATTCGCCGGAATTCATCGGATCTTCCGTGGGGCTCACTCAGTGGTGCCCGATCGAGCTTCGGACGCCGATGAGCGCCGAATTTGAGCTCCGAGACGCGCGACGGAACCCTAGCCGTCGCCGATTGCCGACGACGTGAGGTATAATTACCTCCGATTGATTTATTTAAAATTGATGATAATTGTTAGCATAGCATGCTAGGGTTGATTAATTATTATGATGAATGTTAAGATTATGAATGAAGTAAACATGTGCATGATGTGATTAACAGGGTATGAAGGTTAAATGAGCTAATGAAGTAAAGTAAATTTGAGTATGATAATCGAGTACAACGTAACGTAGGAAATATAATGAAATAGGTGTTAATAGGATAAGTTGGAATTATTTTTATATTTATAATTGTTGATTGTTATGGTTGATGTTTGTATTGTGGTGTGATGGTCATGTCGGATTTGATGCATCATTTAGTTAGCGGGCGTTAGTATTTAGTTTTGATGTGTAGGTACAGAGTAGGAGCTCGCCGCCTAGGCGCGATGACACGCTTGGAGCTTCTACCAGGTCCGTTTAGGACTCGTCTTGTTTTACGCTCTTCCATTGTATGTTTATTTTATTATTGCAGGGCGGGTTAAGTGGCGTTTTATTGGATCCCACTTAACTCGGGCCATTTAATCGAATATTTCCGGATTAATAACCCCTCGAGGATGAGATCCCTCGAGGATGATTTCGAAAACAAGATCCACCACAAGTTGCCTTCGGGCCTATTATATGAATCCCTTCCCAGGCCTATATATATAGTTTTATCGAGTTTTCAGTGAGACGAGAGATGGAGAAACCGACTGCACGTACCATGCAGAGGATGCCGTGACAGTCAAAGCGGGCTCTGGATTAGTGCCAGCGGACTGTTCCATTCCCGAGGGATCCTGACAACTCCGCGTTTGAGTTCCTCACACCCGGAGAACGTGGAGGTTTACGGGTACTGTTTAGTACAGCGCATGTCCGGACTTGTGGTTCAAAGGGTACTAAAGGCGACTGCCTGAGAGTACTCGGCCTTCGTGCTCAAGGCCAGGAGAAATATGGAGGTAAGGAGAGGGCTTAGGATAAAGTTTCACGAGAAGTACTGAAAAAGAAGTGCTGAGAGTAGCACAGTACCAGCAGCAGCAGTAAGTTCGGGATGCTACCGGGTCTGCAGCCCAGTGGCTCCTCAGTAGTGCCCAGTGGCATAGTACCGTTGCGACCACCAGTACCACCCCTTGACCTTGCCGACATTTCCATCCTCCCGACCGCCGTCGAGGCCGGCCGGAGCCCCGATCGGAGAACGCCGCCGCCGCCACCCACTTTCGACGCCGCCGCCGACGGCCATCGCCGCCTCGGTTACTTTGTTTGACACCACCATCGGACCAAGCTCGTCGAGCTGGTGCCGATAGACCCCCTGATTGCCCCGTCCCGAATCGTCGCCGGAAAACCGTCGGAATCCGCCGGAAAACCGCCGACACTCGCCGGAAAACCGCCGGAAGAATTGGATTCGTGGGAAATTCGCCGGATCATCCGCCGAACGCACCCAGTCCAATCTGATCGGACTTCGGACGCCGCTAGGTGCCGAATTCGAGTTTCGAGCCGCGAAACGGAAACCCTAGCCGTCGCCGATTTTCGACGACGCGAGGTATAATTTATTTTAACTTAATTAATTGAAAGTATTGATTATTAGAATTTGCATGCTATGATTGATGAATTGTGCATTGTAATTACTTATATAAATGTGGATTTGATTTAGAATAAAATATGAAATTTGTGGAATTGTGTGGTGTTAAAAATAGAAGTTATGAAACTAATTAGGGTTATTAGGTAATGATCATGATCTAATGCAAACTAGCCTAAGTAGACTTGCTAGAATTGATATAGGTTGATGTGTGTTGATTGATGCGTGATTGTGTTGATTGTGTGTGCATGCTATAGGATGTGTGATTCATCATGCGGGCGTTAGTTTTTAGCTTGATTGTGTAGGTACGGTGTAGGAGCTCGCCGCCTAGGCGCGTGGACCCGTTTGGAGCTTCTACCAGGTCCGTTTAGGACTCGTTCTCTGTTTTACGCTACTCTATTGTATATTTGATTTATCATGTGCAGGACGAGTTAAGTGGCGTTTTATCGGATCCCACTTAACTCGGGCCATTTAGCCAACAGTTTTATTTCGGATTAATAACCCTCGAGGATGAGATCCCTCGAGTTTGTTTTCGAACTTCAGATCCAGCTCACGATGCCTTCGGGCCTATTGTATAAATCCCAACCCAGGCCTATATATATATAGTTTTCGTGTTTTCGGTGAGAGATGGAATGAGGGTTACTTGCGGCCACGTCTTCAGATAGGGCGTGTGCCCGGAAGAGCGGGCTCTGGAGCTGGGGAGAACCCACTTCGTTCCCGAAGGATCCGGACAACTCCACCTTTGAGTTCCTCAAACCCGGAGAAGTGTGGAGGTTTACGGGTACTGCAATGCAGCGCATGTCTAGACTTGTGGTTCAAAGGGTACTGAAGGCGACTGCCTGAGAGTGCTCGGCCTTTGTGCTCAAGGCCAGGAGTAATATGGAAGGTGCAGAGGGCGGTAAGGAATGAAATTTGATGCGAGAAGCGATAGAGAAATGGCCAAGGTATGAGAATGAGAAAGAAAGGGGGACGCTGTCGACTCGAGGGCGACGGCCCGACGGTGACGGCTCCCGTATGTGCCCTGATGAGAGTTCTTGAGGAAGTATATGGTTTTGATTCAACAGGAGAGTTTGCTCTCCTGTGCCAGATTGATATTAGTTATTTTCCGGGCCGGTAACACTCGTTACTGACGGTTTTTCTATATATATGTAGGTGAGGAATGCGAGCGATGAAAGCTGTCGGGACTGCGGAGGAGCAGCACGGAACCGCGCACACATGTACCTGCCGCGTGTAACGTATAATGACGGTGTGTTATTGCTACGTGAATGATAACTTTGATGTGTTTGTTTAGATAAATTGCTTGTTATGAAATGAATGGATAAATGTGAATGAGTAGTGAGTTTGGAGTTCAGGCTCGGTTCAATTGAAACGAAAGAGATAATGATGAATGCTACGATAGATTATCATGTTTTATCGTATTTTGATAAAATAGTATATATTTTCTTTTGGTTTCTCATTTATTATTTTGTCTTGTTTTTGCTTGTACATCATATCATGCATGTAGGACCACGTTAGAACCCAATCGTTCTCATTCATGCATTTCATATTTGCATCTCCATCTTGAGACGCCGAGAGTAGATCCAGGTCGGCTTAACCGAATCTAGTAGATTAACGAACGGTTCGGTCGCCGGTGACATTTCCGGGTCGGTTCGCGGGTGAACCGAAACGGGGTGTTACAGATATAGTTGGTTATCAAGTCGACCGGTCATGGTTCGACTTAAGGTCACCTAGAAAATACCTATTCATGAATGGATGATGGGGTGTGAGAATTTAATGAAGGGGTCGTTGAACCTAGGAAATACCAATGGATGGTGGGGTGTGAGAATTTAATGAAGGGGCTCGTTGAACCTAGGAAATACCAATGGATGATGGGGTATGAGAATTTAATGGAGGGAATGGTTGAAGTGTATATATATGCAGGAGGAGAGAGTATTTCATCCCTCATCTCCGTCCCAGGCGACCTCCCCATTACTGTGTGAGTATTTCATCCCTCATATTATTTCTTTCCATTAGGATTCTTGCATGCAAGGTTTGTTGAAGACGCCCTGCCAAGTTGCTAGATCTCCAGCATCTTATGCATGTGGTTCTTGTCGATTGATTAGTTTTTTTGTAAATGGACATGTTAATACTTAATTTATAGTATATTAGTCATGTAAGTTGCATGTAGGTTCATGCAAAATAAAATTATACTAATGTATAATTTTATGCCGTCATTCAAATTAGGGTTCACGGGTCACAGTCAGACGAAGTCACAAGTCAGGTATGTATAATAGGTAGAATATCGTACTTTCCTTGTTGGTAGCCTTTGTCGGCCTAAGCCCAGATTCGACCACCATGCACCGAGTGCAACCGGGGTCAAAGAATTGACTCAGTCCGACACGGGGTCGTATTATGTGCGTAAATTGTGTAATGCATCGACATTGTTTTGGAGTAGTGATAACCGCCCCATAAAAAGGCTACGGCCGGGGTGAGCGAGGCACAACGATTCCTCCATCGTACTGGAGTGCAGTGATAGCCTCCCCATAAAAAGGCTACGGCCGGGGTGTGTGAGGCACTGACACTAGAATTGGCAGTGAGAGCTTCCCCATAAACGGGGCGTAGCAATTACCTGAGTGCAGTGATAGCCTCCCCATAAAAAGGCTACAGTTGGGGTGTGTGAGGCACTGACACTAGAATTTGTAGTGAGAGCTTCTCCACAAACGGGGCGTAGCAATCATCTGAGTGCAGTGATAGCTTCCCCACAAAAAGGCTATGGCCGGGGTGTGCGAGGCACTAGCACTGGAGACGGTAGTGGTAGCCTCCCCACAAAAGGGCTACGACCGGGGTGTGCGGATCACAGCGGATACCTCCTCCGCATTGTTTTGGAGTATAGCGGATTCGCTCCACCACATATTAAAATAAACATAATGAAATAATGAAATGTACTTGATTTGTTTTATCTATTATACTACTTAGTGTTGTAATCACTAACGCGGAATTGCCTCCGCAGGTGTGCAGATACGAAAGTAGGTGATTGACAACCAGGGCATGGAGCAAAATAAATATGAGGACTCCTTTTATTATTTATTTGAGAAATAAGTGTGGCTACTGGGAAATGGTCTAAGACTGTGGGATCTTTATATAATTTTTTGTTAAAAAGAATGTTAGACATATTTGCTTAATTGTGAGTAACACCTGGCCAGCTCGGCCCACAATGTTGTGACAAATGGCCGGGTCGTTACAAAACGTGTCCTCGTGCCTAGGCGGTGAGCTCCTACTCCGTACCTACACATCAAAACTAAATACTAACGCCCGCTCATGATGCAGTCATACATCCTATATCACGCATACATCCATCACGCATCAATCAACACACATCAACCTATATCAATTCTAGCAAATCTACTTAGGCTAGTTTGCATTAGATCATGATCATTACTTAGTTACCTTAATTAGTTTCTTAGTTTCCATTTTTAACACCACTCAATCAAACAAATTTCATATTTTATCCTTAATCAAATCTACATTTATATATATAATTACAACACACAATTCACCAATCCTAGCATGCAATTCTAATAATCAATACTTTCAAATAATTAAGTTAAAATAAATTATACCTCGCGGGATTCGTGCTCGAATTCGGCACCTTATGGCGTCCGAAGTTCGATAGGGTTCAATCAGAGGGATTCGGCAGAAGATCAGGTGATTTCTGAAGAATCCAATTTTTCGGCTATTCCAACGGTCTTCCGGCGAGTGTCGACGGTTTTCCGGTGGATTCCGACGGTTTTCCGGCGATAATTCTGGACAGGGCATTCAGGGGGTCTATCGGCATTAGCTCAACGAGCTTGGTCCGATGGTGGTGTCAAACAGGGTAGGTAGCCGTGGCGGCGATGGCTGTCGGCGGCAGCATCAAAAATGGGCGGCGGCGGCGGCATGCTTTGATCGGGGCTACGACCGGCTTCGACGGCGGTCAGGATGATAGGGGAAAATGTCAGTGATGGCGAGAGGGTGAGACTGATGGTCACAGCGGCGGTGACGACGACCGAACGGCAGCAGAATCCAGCTCAGAGTGGCGACGGCTGAGGCGGCTTCATGGCATCACGGCAGAGCACCGGTAGGCGATCCGTGGCAGGGGTTTGTCGGGATGGCACGACGACTGCGAAGGGATGACAGGCGGTTGGTTCCGGTGGCGGGGGGGCAGTCAGCGGCAAGGTCAGGGCGGCGTCGAGCAGCTAGGGTTTGAGAAAAGAAAGGGACGATTGGGGAAGATGAAGGGGCGTGCGATGGCATTTTTGTAAATTAAATTTGACTTGACTCCGACTTGGGTCAATAATAATAACTATCTCCTAATAAATCCTAAAAAAATCCAAAAAAATTGGGAAAAATCCTATAAAATCAAACGAACATAGCAACATCCAAATAATATGTTCTATAACTAATAACCCACCCAAACTCACCTATATCGCGTCTTAATTCGTCATTCGGCCCTAAAAATATTCTACGATCAAACAATCAATACTGCATACCTCCATATACTTGATAACCCATTTTTCATCATCTTTTTGACGTTATCATCGTATACTTGAGCATACATGACCCTCATCGCTCATAACTCATAGCTAACCTCAACTTAGCTTGCGGTCCATGAAGCTGACTCGACTCGAACCAATGGTTGAACCGACTGGTTCGCTCCCGTAAAACTCTGACTCGAGTCACGGGTTTTACACACAGTCGACTGAAACCGAACTCCACGGTCTCGTCAGTGTAGGTAGAGGCTCTAGCAAGCCTGCCTCTAGTCTTCTCTCCACCTTGTCTTGTTGGCATACA
The DNA here is from genome assembly GCA_033002965.1 of Piper betle. NCBI lineage: Eukaryota > Viridiplantae > Streptophyta > Magnoliopsida > Piperales > Piperaceae > Piper > Piper betle. Next base: position 48,421 of record JAURVB010002169.1, on the reverse strand, counting down.
AGACAGGACCTCACAAAAGCTTCAATATCATCCTCCATCTTCAGCCAATAGTATACTCGTGACATGAGTGCAGACATCCAATCTCTTCCTGGATGTCCTGCCCACTGGGTGTCATGGGACGACCCCTCTCGCGTAGATTATTCCATCGTCCAACCAATATATATAGCAAGTTGAATTTATACTAATTTTGATTGTAATTGTGTTGATGTGAAAATTGGTTGCATGTCATCCATGTAGTATCCTGTTAGGGTTTTATGCATTCATACATATATATAGCAAGTTGGATCTTCATCTTAAGACACCGAGATTGGATTTGCACGAGTTAGGTTTGGGTTAGCCGACCTAACCGGGGCCTGTAACATGCCGGTTTGGTTCACGAGTGTGAACCAGATTTGGGGTGTTACACTGGTAGAGATATGCACCCATCGACACTTGACCTGCACATTAACACGGTTAGTACTCGGTAGGTTGTTCCACCACACCGGATAGCTCCGACTACCCCGCTTGGGCGCAGAACTGCTAGGGACTACCGCCAAACCCTTGCTCCCGACCGTCCTATGAGCTATACTCGTAACAGCCGGCCATGAGGGGACCCCTCCGCCACCTTGCCATCAAACACTGCCTTATAAGGGCCGTTGGATTTGGAGAAGCAGAGTGAGCGAAGGCCCTCTGCTGCCGCTGGCCCCGTCCAAGCCGCCACCCTTGCCACCGTCCGCGGCCACGGCCGGGCTCGACTCGAGTAAAAAAAAAACTCGGTCTCGGCTCAATTCAAGTAAATAAAAAATTGACTCGGTCTCGACTCGAGTCAAGTAAATAAAAAATTGACCCGGTCTCGATTTGAGTCAAGTCAATAAAAAATTAACTCCGTCAGTCAAGTTAATAAAAAATTGACTCGGTCTCGACTCGAGTTAAGTAAGACTCGAGTCAAGTAAATAAAAAATTGACTCGGTCTCGACTCGAGTCAAGTCAATAAAAAATTAACTCGGTCTCGACTCGAGTCAAGTAAATTAAAAATTGACTCGGTCTTGACTCGAGTCAAGTAAATTAAAAATTGACTCGGTCTCGATTCGAGTCAAGTAAATTAAAAATTGACTCGGTCTCGACTCGAGTCAAATAAATAAAAAATTGACCCGGTCTCGACTCGAGTCAAGTAAATTAAAAATTGACTCGGTCTCGACTCGAGTCAAATAAATTAAAAATTGACCCGGTCTTGACTCGAGTCAAGTAAATTAAAAATTGACTCGGTCTCGACTCGAGTCAAGTAAATTAAAAATTGACTCAGTCTCGACTCGAGTCAAATAAATAAAAATTGACTCGGTCTCGACTCGAGTCAAGTAAATTAAAAATTGACTCGGTCTTGACTCGTTAATAAAAAATCATGCAGCCTAAATCGGTAAACGGTTGAAAAATTAATTTTGTAGTAAACTATAAATTAAAAAAAATAGCACTCTTATATATTTTGATAACATTTAAATTATGTTGATGAAGTCGGCAACGCATTAGAATCAAAACACATGAGAGCCATCTCATTTAACTTTAAGTATACATGATGAATAAACGTACAAACTTACAAGTTACAAATTTGTCAAGTTTAATTAAAGTTAATAACAATTCAGGGAAACAAGTTACAAATCACAAATATTTTACAGTCCTTCCAGATTTGGAGCTATCATAATTGTTCTGCATCAGTGCTTTTAGATTCCCCATCACCGGATTGACGCCCCTGAGTAGATGCGACGACACCACTTTCAGATGGAATATTTTGGTGCCTACATATTTAAAAACAAAATATGACAAATAATCACATAAATTATATATAACAAAGATAAAAACAAGGGTTGTGGAAGTCAATTACCGATGTGCTACAATTGCAGGGCAAGTGCGCTTATCATGCCCAACTCCCCGTTTATTGCAACCATGGCATAGCCTATCTTTGACCATATGGTCCATTGCAAGTTCTATACCACCCTTCCATCTTTTACCACTTCCTTTTGTCTTTGATTGTGCCGGTGGATGTACTTGTATTCCATGATGTACTTGTATTCCATGTTGGACTTGTATTTCATGATGTGGATCATCTACCACATCTGCTACCAATTTCTCTATCTCTAAAAGTTTTTGCTTGGCGAGGTCAAATTTCTCAGATGATGAATATGCGATTTTGGCCCATCGATTAAATATACAATGCAATTCTCCCCACTTGGAAAACGAAGTTTTGTTGCAATCACCACGAAGTTCCACTCCATCACCATCAAAAACAACTTCATTTGCAATTTCAAGTGTCCATCTCTTCACAATATAGAGTTCAGGAAAAATATCCCCCTCATTCAATCTTAGTACATACAGCAAATGCCTACATGGAATACCTTCACTTTCCAAAAGTTGACAACTACATGTGCATCTACTGTCAACCCCGATGTAAGTAACACATGCTACCAACTCTTTAGCATTTCTATAACATGTTACATCATACTGTTCAACATTCTCCTCATCTAATTTCTTACGAGATGAGCAACAAACCAAACTGGATTGTAATTCTTTTTGAAACTTACAAAACATTTTTCTAGTATAAACCTTTGCCATCTTACATTCCAGATTGAATGGAGTGACCAATTTGGGGCTTTTATATGTGTTTTCAAAAGATTCTTTTGCCTCGTTCAATCTCTGTCTTTTGATAGCTCTCTCAAATCTATGTATAAACTCAATAAGGCTATTTTTTTTGTTCACATACCTTGAATAAAATGAGTTTTGAGATTCACTTCGTTGTGAACTTCTTATACCAGCCAAAAATATACCTTTACTATACACAGGAACCCACATATGACGAATGGCATATATAGATTTTAACCACTCATTTTCTTCCAAGCAATTGTCTTTCATTAGTACACTCCATTGTGATTCAAATTCTTCTTTATTTTCGGCACCATAAATTAAACTATGAAATGGCTCATAAAACTCCTTTCTGTGAGCAATTGCACCTAATTTTTCACTCGCCTTCTTAAGGATATGCCAAATGCAAAGACGATGATATGTTGAAGGAAATGTCACTTTAATTGCTTTATCCATTGCAGGATCTTGATCTGTAACAATTGCCCCTGGATGTCTTCCATCCATGCATTTCAAAAATGTTTCAAACAACCACACAAACGACTCAGTCTTCTCATTACCCAAAAAGCACATCCAAATGTAATTGTTTGCCTGTGATGGTTTACTCCGGTGAATGGTGCAAAAATAAGTGCATATTTATTTGTATCATATGTTGTATCAAAAATCATCACATCTGAGAAATGTTGATAGTTTTTTCTTGCAATTCCATCCGCCCAAAAACAATGCTTCAATCTACCCTCATCATCTACTTCATAGGAATAAAAAAAGGAGTCATTCATTTCTTTCATTTCCTCGAAATGTTCCAACAATAATTGGGCATCTATTTCCTTGATCTGTTTTTTACTTTTTGTCTGGGCATTTCTAATATCTTTCTCTGTACAACCAATATTTTCAGCCCCACCTGCTTCAATTTCTAACACAGACATTAGTTGAGAAGTTCTTATATTAGCCTCTCCAAATGTATCAATCAAATTTCTGTGCACACTTGTAACATGCCTATGTGACCTGAGAAATTGAGTTTTTGACGGTGTCAGGAGTGCATGAGTATGTCCTTCTTCAAATTGCATGACCTTCCATGTACCCTCTGTGTTTTTAGTTATCCTGATGCGTGCATGACAATCTTCTCTAATTATAGGATGACTTCTCTTTTTTCCTTTGTGGGGTAATTCTTTTTGTGCCTCATCTTCTTTTATACGTCCTTCTTTAGAACACACAAACACTTGCGACCATAACTCTTTTGTTCTCTTATGATAATTTGTACTATGTTTACGTACCCCAAATCCGGCCATTTTTGAGTAACTACTGTAGAAGTTGAGTGCATCGTCTAAACAATCAAATTCCATTCCAACCTTTGGTTTAAACTCATCTTCTACACTAGGATAGAGTGTTGTAATATGTTGACCTAATTCTTCTTCCTCGTATCTGTTATCTTGAAGATTGTCCATTCTTAAAAAATACAAAATTTATAAAAATTACGACTATTTTCAACTTAAATAGTTGCAATAAACACAATTTAATTTAGTCAAAATACTTTTAAAGGTTTAACTCTTACCTGAATGATCGTCTTCGGTTGGATTTGTTCTTAGCTGACAGATGCAAATCTGGCCTCCTCGAATATACTCGTAAATATTTTTAACCTGAAAATATATTTTTTTACACCGATAGTAACATAAGTATAAAAAATCAAGACAACCATTATATCCGGAAAAAAATTTTAATTGTTTTGAAATTCACTATTTAATTTGAAGTATAAAGCCATTAAAAAAATTAAATTGAAAAAAATTAAACTAAGTATAAACCAGGGGAGGCGGGCCGCGGGCCGTGGCAGGGAGGAGCGACCGGAGCGGCGGCGGGACGGCAGGCCGGGGGTCGGCGGCAGGGGCAGGGAGCGGCGCTGTGGGGGGCAGGGGCGGCGTGTGGGGGGCAGGGGCGGCGACTTGGGGGCAGGGGGTAGCGTCTAGGGGGCAGGGTGTAACACCTCAAATCCGGTTCACGCTTGTGAACCGAACCGGCATGTTACAGGCCCCGGTTAGGTCGGCTAACTCGAACCTAACTCGTGCGGATCTAATCTCGACGTCTTAAGATGTAGATACGACTTGTCATGCATGGATAAATGCATAAAACCCTAACATGATACTACATGGATGACGTGCAAACCTAAATTTCACATCATTACAATTACGATAAAAATTCTAAAATAAAACAGACAGGGTCTCCCCTAAAAGTGCAATTATGGGCCCACCCTGTCAAAATATTATATATATATATATATATATATATATCATATATACACATGCATCCATGATTTCATTCACACAAAATCTAACATATTATGAATTCATTCTGAAGCTAGGGTTTCAACCCACCACGCTTCCACTGCGCATCTCTGATCATGTTCATCATTCTATCATGTCTCATGCATTTAAACATGTCATTCACAATATAATAACATAACAACACAATATTAAACATTCAGAAATCTAACATGTGTGTGTGTACAAGACCTCATTGCTCCTCCGTCCAAGCTGGCTCCTCCAACTCGTGATTATTACCTACATATAGTATAAAAACACGTCAGTAACAAGTGTTACTGGTCCGGAAAATAAAATAACTATAACAAGCTGGCTATGAGAGCAAACTCTCATATGAAAGAAAACATCATATACTCCACGTGAACACTCTGAAGAGCACTACTGAGGAGCCACTGGGCTGCAGACCCGGTAGCATCCCGAACTTACTGATCTGCTGCTGGTACTGTGCTGCTCTCGGCACTTCTTTTTCAGTACTTCTCGTGAAACTTTATCCTAAGCCCTCTCCGTACCTCCATATTTCTCCTGGCCTTGAGCACGAAGGCCGAGTACTCTCAGGCAGTCGCCTTTAGTACCCTTTGAACCACAAGTCCGGACATGCGCTGTACTAAACAGTACCCGTAAACCTCCACGTTCTCCGGGTGTGAGGAACTCAAACGCGGAGTTGTCAGGATCCCTCGGGAATGGAACAGTCCGCTGGCACTAATCCAGAGCCCGCTTTGACTGTCACGGCATCCTCTGCATGGTACGTGCAGTCGATTTCTCCATCTCTCGTCTCACTGAAAACGCGAAAACTACATATATATATAGGGCTGGGTAGGGATTTATATAATAGGCCCGAAGGCAACTTGTGGTGGATCTTGTTTTCGAAATCATCCTCGAGGGATCTCATCCTCGAGGGGTTATTAATCTGGAAATCTGTTCGGCTAGATGGCCCGAGTTAAGTGGGATCCAATAAAACGCCACTTAACCCGTCCTGCAAATGATAAGATAAACATACAATAGAATGACGTAAAACAGAGACGAGTCCTAAACGGACCTGGTAGAAGCTCCAAGCGTGTCATCGCGCCTAGGCGGCGAGCTCCTACTCCGTACCTACACATCAAAACTAAATACTAACGCCCGCTAACTAAATGATGCATCAAATCCGACATGACCATCACACCACAATACAAACATCAACCATAACAATCAACAATTATAAATGTAAAAATAATTCCAACTTATCCTATTAACACCTATTTTATTATATTTCCTAAGTTACGTTGTACTCGATTATCATACTCAAATTTACTTTACTTCATTAGCTCATTTAACCTTCATTCCCTGTTAATCACATCATGCACATGTTTACTTCATTCATAATCTTAACATTCATCATAATAATTAATCAACCCTAGCATGCTATGCTAACAATTATCATCAATTTTAAATAAATCAATCGGAGGTAATTATACCTCACGTTGTCGACAATCGGCGACGGTTATGGTTCCGTCGCGTGTCTCGAAACTCAAATTCGGCGCTCATCGGCGTCCGAAGCTCGATCGGGCTCGACTGGGTGAGCCCCGCGGAAGATCCGGTGAATTCCAGTGAATTCCAGAAATTCCGATTTTCCGGACGGTTTTCCGGCGGCTTCCGGTGGTTTTCCGGCGACAATCGCCGGCGGCGTCTACTGGCCGGAAAGTGGTCGTGTTGGGTACCCTCGGAACCGGCTCGGCGAGCCCGACTCATCTACGAGGTCGACGCGGCCAACGGAGGTGGCGGCTCGCCGGAAAATGCATAAAACAGAGTCGGCGGTGATGGTGGCTAGATCCGGCCGGCCACGGCGGCGATGGCCTCCGTTCCGGTCGGGGAAGGTCGCTGGAAGGCTCGAGGGTGCTGAGGCGACCGACCGATCGCGGCGGCGCTGGTCGCCGGCGGCGGAATCGGCGACGGAAGCGCAACGCGGGCGCGGCGTGGCTTCCTCGCGTCGCGGCGGTCCGATGGGGGCCGGACCTGGTCGGGGCAGCACGGCAACGTCGTCGCGGGGCTAGGCGGCGACTGATCGGCGGCCGGGCGGCGCCAGCAGTGGCGGCGGCGACGCGCACAAGGGCGGCGTCGGGCGAGGGTTTGGGGAAGAAAAGAAGGGTCGCGGGGGTGTGTGGTGGCAAAGTCGTAAATATTACTTGACTCGTCTCCGACTCGAGTCAAAAATAATATTTAAGTCGTAGAAAAATTCCAAAAAAATATGGGAAAAATCCCATAAAATCAAACAACACCAAAAAATCATAATGATATGCTCTAGAACTATCAACCCACCCAAAATGCCCGTAACGCATCCTAACGCGGGTAACGGCCTAAAACTAATTCTACGATCCATTATATATCATAATAAAAAAATGAACTGCATACTCTCATATATTCTGATAACTCATTCTTTTCTGCTGTGTTCATGACGTTATCATCATATACTTGGGTACACATGACCCTCATGGCTCATACACGAGACCGGTGTCGGCTCAGTACACGTGTTCTGAAACTGACTCGACTCGAAAATAACGGTCGACCGACCGGTTCTGAATATAAAATCCTGACTCGAATCGTGGGTTTTACACAGGGGGCGGCGTGTGGGGGGCAGGGGGCGGCGTGTGGGGAGGCAGGGGGCGGCGTCTGGGGGGCAGGGGATAGCGTCTGGGGGGTAGGGGTGGCGGCGGCCAGGGGTTGGCAGCCAGGGGTGGCTGCAGGGGGAGGCATCTGGGGGGGTAGGGGGCGCCGGGTGGGGTGGCAGAGGGCGCCGGGGGGGTGGCGCGGGGGGAGGCAGGGGCGCTGGGGGTGTGGGGGGCTGGCCGCGAGGGGTGGAGAGGCCGGGGTCGGGGGCGGCGGCAAGCCAGGGGTTGACAGCAGGGGAAGGGGCAGGGGCAGGGCGGGGCACCAGGGGGTGGGGGGGGTCGGCGATAGGGGGAGGGGCAGGGGGCACCGGGGAGTGGGGGAGGTGGCGGCGGTGGCTGGGGTCGGGGCTAAGAGTGTGGAGGGCATGTTCCGGTGGAAGGGGAGCCACGACTTTTTATAGCCGGCGGGATGGCGGGAGGGCAGGAGGGAGGGAGGCGGGAGACGATGGGAGACGCGGGAGGGGCAGGAGGCGGTAGGCGGGAGGCGGGAGGTAAGGAAACGCGGGAGATGGGAGGGCGGGAGGCGTTGAGGGAAGGGTGAGTTTGGTAGGGCCATTGGATTACATCCAACGGCCGTGGTAAGGCAGCGTATGATGCGCTGCCAATAGTTAATATATATTGGTTTTTCAGATGCTTCTCGTTTTCCTTGGGACAAGCAAATTGATTTTATCTACAAAGAAAACTACTGGATGTAGAAGAGGCGCCACCGCCGATGGAAGAATCCCGTGGGTTGCCAAAGCGCCGTCGGGCTCGCCGCCTTATCGCCCTCCGTTTTGTCATTGGCTGCATAATTGTGGTTGTGTGAGGTGAAGGTAGGCCAGGCCAACGTCAAGCATGTCAGAGTACGTGACATCAATGAAGTCGATGGCCGGGTCGGAGACGGACTCTGACCACCCACTTTGAGGGGCAGTAGTTTCCGGCGGCGCCGGCCATAATCGTCGGACCGGTCGTTGATGCCATTTTTGAGGAACTGATCGATGAGGTAGCCCTGTGGGAGCTTATGGATCTTGAAGCCTTCCAACCGCCCCAGACGGCGTTAACAATGGCGAGGCAAATGTGGGCGACGACGGGGTGATGTCGCCGGAAGCTAGGCGCCAGGGGGTGCTGAGATGGCTTCGTCGGTGATTGGAACACTTCATCAACAATGGCGATAATTTATTATCAGAAATTGAATAGAAGTAAAAAATTCAATCTTTTCTTCCACTGTGGCTCAAGCCGAAGCTCGCAGAGAAAATGATTCACCCTTAAGCATGCTCTGTGTCGATTACTTTCTTCCTTGGCACTTGTTTTGTGTATATCCTCGGGTACTACAGTAATCTGTTTATAGATTTATTACATTAATCTGCTTACAGATTTTAATTTCGCCATGGAAAATGAAAAGAATGGTTTGTTTTTTCAGCCATTAAACTGCAGTAAGAATTGGAAGAGGAAAAGAAGGAGCGACTGGGCATGAGGAAAGTTGCCGGCGGGTTGTTCTTATCAGCAAAGGGTGGCAACCTTGGGAAACGATCAAGGATAAAGTGAGAACAAATTTAATAAACACGGTATAAGACATGCAACAGTAGATGTGATTGGCTTTTTTTATCCCATGGACGAGCAAATGCACCGCAATACTTAGTTGCGGCGCTGTTGGCAGGTGAAAAATTTTCTATCTATATATATATATATATTTTAAAAAAACTGTTTTGCACATGTGTTTAAGATGTGTTGTGCTTTTTCTTGTGCGTGTACTATTTTGTTGTTGTTGAATCTTGCGACTGGGATGATGTGCATTGATGTTATGATGCTTCTTTATAATAGTTCTTTGAACTTTGTAGATGATATCAGAGTGCCGTCATTTTGTACCTATGCTAGTGTTTTGCGCATGGTACTTCGAAATCTCTTCTTGGCTGCTGTGTGGTTCAGTTCAACAGGACTGCTGTTGATGGGAGTGATATTGAGCAAGTATCCTGTTTTTCCCTCTCCAACACTTTTGAGTTTCAGTTGCTATTGTGTTTAGCTTCTTTTACACAAGTTTTGGATACTTAGATGGGGCAACACTTTAAAGTGTTTAAGTGATTTGAACATCGCAATTTTAGTTAAGAAGGTTAATGCAAAATAAAATTAAAAAAATGAAAGAAATGATGCAATGATTTTGTGTGGATACCCTAAAATGACTAGAAAAACTAACAAGAACAGAAGAGGGATCTGTGTTAGAGCGAAGATCCACTACAAGGAAGAATTATAAATACTTAAAGAGTATTTATCAGATATTTCAATCACCTCATCAGATTATTTGTTTCACTCAAAGTGAATAGCTCAATCTGTAGAATATACCTCAAAGGATTTTTGGAACTCATTTATGGAAATGATCAAATGATAGAGCTGTTTGTAGAGTTTCGATCTTAGTAAAAAATATATCCAAAAAACAAGTTTCAAAGCGTGTATGTTTTATTTTCAAAATGATGTTAGCTATGTGTGTTCCGCTTTCTTTATACTTTATTTAAATCATGTTGATAAAAGTTAAGTCTTGAGAGCCATCCATGTTTGAGTAGATTGAGACAAAAAGAAAAGTTACATGCTTACTTTCTCTTTTTATCAAAAGAAGAGTGTTTTCGATTATGTGGATTTTAATTATGCAGGAAATCCAAACAAAGATCTTTTTTTATATATTTATATTTTTATTCACTTTTAGCGTATTGTTGCTTAATCAACGGTTAAACATTTGTGTGGGTGGTCCCACCAAATTCAAAGCATTGAAGTTTTCTTATGATTAAGAAAGTTCCTATTTGCAGTTTTTGGAAACGACTTGTAACTTCCGTTGAGGGCATCTTTTTACCCAAGGGAAGTAGAGAATCTATACATGTATTTTACTCATTAGGTTGCAGAGAAGAGAAATTTACCTTATGGATAAAAGACTATATCCAGTTTATGATTCGTCTTGTATCTGCGATAAATTAAAGATTGATATACTTTTTTAGATGTATTTATTATATAATTATTATATCGATATCACTTTATCCTTTTATACATGTCTCTAAAAGTTCATTTGTCTTAAAAAGATACTTAAATGTGAGACTTGTGATATGATTAGTGTTAGAATTGTAATTATTCCCATTATTCACTTTATTGTGAAATGATTAACATGCATTAACTAGTGATTAACACTAATCTTTGTTGGAGAGATGGTCAATTGATTGAAAAGAAAAGTTGTCTGAAAAACAGATTTTTTCTAATGCATTGCCATTCCTTTCCTTTAGCAAGAACACTAGGTGGAAAACATGGATTCCATCCCTGTTTTACAAAAATGACCTTTTTTATCAAGACCAAACCACAAAATCCAAATTTTTATGACCTTAGAAAATAGATCTGGACTTCATTTCCATCGATCTCACTTCCTCATCTTCAGATGTGAACTCATCTGCCTGATAACTTGGCTCACATTACAATGATTATAAAAAATTATTATATTTTTGGAGGCATCTCTAAGAAGCTAAACTGATACTAATGTTGTAGTTATATGATAGATAAATGTACGGAAACTTACCACCCAAGCTCTTTGATTATTCTCCTAGGTTATACCTGATCACGTTGTGGATGGAGTCTTTTCTTCAAAGGGCAAATTTCTTTTCTCTGCACCCTTGTGAATAAAAACCCAAGATTGCGTGGAATTACTACCCCATGGGAAAAAAGATATCCATGATGGCAGTTTCAATAGTTTCTAAAAATAGCAATTGGACACTTGAATTTAGTGGAACCCACCCACACAAAATGGGCAGCCCCACACAAATTTCCAACATCCAGCTGTAGATGCAGAATTTATTGTAGCTACAAAAGCCATCAAAGATGTCAATTGAATTTAATGTTTGTAAATGGTTTTGGCTTGTTTCAAGAAGTGAATATTGATTTTTTAGACAGTCAAGGTGTTATTCACTTGACCAAGTACTATATGTATTATGATATACCAAAGAAGATTGATCTTGACTTCTCGCATCATTTGAGAAATAGTATTTGTAGGTGGATTTTCAGTCGTAAAGACTGCAACAACCCATGATTCTGCAGATATATTGACAACCATCTCATCTATCCATTTTCAAGTACTACTTGAATGTGCTTGATATTGAGAGTAGGTAGCTTGCCTATAGGCATCTGGTGACATTGAAGCATTGTTACAAATCCGTTGAGCTTTTATCAAAATGTGAAGTTAAGATTTGTAGAGCGGCTTTGAGAAAAGTAAAATTGTCGACATATTGCATTTCCTTTTGTCTCAAGCTTTTCAAGTATTGCTTGTTGTCAATTATAATTTTAAGGTGTGTTTTTTGAACAAAAAATAAATTAAGTAGATTGCGCATAGGAAACACTGTTTTGAAAAAAACATGTAGGGTTTTAAAAATGTTTTTAAAGGATGTGTTCTTTGCCAAGTTCTAAATTCTAAAAATGACTTGATTGTTTCATTTTATTACAATCTATAAGTTCTAAGAAAAATCCTTTAAGATGTATTGAGGCATTCATTTTGTTTGAGATTGATTGCACATGTGAGTGTGTTTAGCGTGTCTGATATATACTTTTTTACCTATTTCTACTTTTTTCCTATTGTGGATTTTTGCTTCCAGTGTCACTCATAATGTATAATCTTTGCGTCATCTCTCTTTATATTGTTTCTTATATTTTTGCATTGCTGACTTGCTGTTACAATACTTTATTTTTGCAGATTTCTGCTGACAGAGTTCATATTATATGTCTGCTTTTTGGAGTAGTTAGATACTATATTATTGTTGCATAATTATTGTTCTTTATCTACTTTTGGTTTCTAGAGAGGCAGGTTGGAAATGTACTTTAGGTTTTCAGCTTCACGGCTTGAAGTGCGACTTCACTGGTTTGAAAAAATGGAGTAACTCAGGTTCCCACTTAATGGGTTTGGACCAGAGACCGGCTCTTTCAGGTGGGTGCTGATGGACCAGAGAACCAGCAACTTATGACGGTAGGGTATTTGTGTTAACCATTTTTCGTGTGTGTCTGTGATATTTTCATCTCTACTGTTGTCATCACTAGTTTGTGTTTTATGTTTTTTGATGTCCTTTTTGGCCATATAGATGTTCCCTAGTAAAGATGGAAGTGAACCATCTAGACGTGAGCATGGTGATGTAATGATGGCTGGAGGACAAGGGCCAAGACCAGTTTCGACTGCTTATATATATCAACCCACGAGTTTGACATGAAATAGCAATGCCAAATGCCGTCGGGTCATTACCTGTTAGTGTGGGTTATGGAGCACATCATAGATCACCTTCTATTCCATTGTCACCATATGAAAGCGAGCATTCTCCTGGTAGACAGAAGGATGCAATTAGTGTCACACTAATTTCTCAGCGTGCTGCTGATGAAGGTTCAAGAACAGGTATTAAAGGCTCACATATCTTGAATATTGTTAACTCTAGTTCTGCCAACTTTGCACGGCATTCATCAGAAACACAGCCTCCTACTGATAAACTGATGTCCTGTACCAATAGTACTGAAACAGGATGTAATATACTACCAAGGTAACTCAATAGTATACTGTTGAATTAATTTAATATTTCAGAGTTTGATTCCGTGCTTTGTTATTTTGTTAGCTCACGAGGAGTAATTTGTGTTAAGACGGCAGATGACTATATTTTATTCTGGGCAAGCACGTCTTTGATGATGTCCATCCAGACAAGGTCAAGCCTCTACTTGATGGATTTTGGCCTACTTATAAAAGGTTACAGGTTTAATTGGAATAAAGATTGGATTTTGGGTTTCTGCGTGTTATTTCTTCTCCATGTTTCTGAAACAATCATATGTTATGAGTCTAAGACATATACAGAAAACAAGTAAAATAACTCTTAGGTCAAGTTTTTATTTTATTTTTCATTGGCATCGTCATCCACCAACTGCCAGTCAATTAGAATCCGGGATATGAATCCATTCCTTTCCATATCATTATTAATTATGTTTGTACTTTTTAGCATATCCATCTAAAACAGCTTTCCCACATTATTTGAGGAGGTATTGGTGGAATAACCTTTCCATTAACTCAAAACTTCTCGTAGTAGTAAAATTAATTTCCTTCTTATTCAGCCTCTCTTGAACTAACCAATGACTTTGTCTTTTTTGAAAAGGAAGTAGTTTATGTGCTTAAAGTTAGACATGCAAAAAAATATTGAATAGGTTCAATGAGTCTTGACTATTGTGTTTTCTTTGGTTGCCTTCCTGATTAACGGGAGCAGGCGGAAGCAATGGCTTTAGCTGGCTCTAGTGGAAGGTCATGGTCTACTTCCTATTCCTAAAACACTATTATTCGTCCTTCCATCACTGATCCTCACATACATGCTGCTGACAATGAAAGATTTTGTAACACGAATGTGGGAGCTTTTGTGCAACAAATACATGGAAAACCCTCTGCCGGGGGCATCATCCAATCCTGGACTTAGTCAAGGTGTAAAATCCAAAATTTCAGTGCATGCAGTTATCTAAAATGATCCAGATGTTTGGCATTCGCAATCAGTTTTAGTGGAAGCATTTGAGGAGGAACTTGCTTGTGATCTTGACCTTTTGCTTTATGAATTATAGGGGCTTCTGATGGTGGGCCTTTGGAAAGCAATGCAGGAGATCGCGTGCAAGAAAAAGAACTTAATACAGAAGGTAAACAAGACGTCTAGAAAAACCGCCATTTTCTCACCAAATTTCTTGTCATTGGTGATTTCTAACTTTCTGATTAAGAAGAAGTTTTTGTTCACCTTTCTAAACTTCTGTATCTTGTTATTGTCGCCAATGCGGCAACACTTAAGTTCTGAATCTGATCTCTAACCCACCATTATCAAAATTCATGCACGTGTTTTAAGTTTGCTATGATATTCATTAATCCTCCAATTTTGGCAGACATTTGAATTGTAAAATTATCCTCTTGCTTTAGAGGTTGATTTTTCCAGGGTATGTGACCTTCTGTCTTGGATTAATCAGCTACTTTATTCTGTGTTGTACTTTGTAGTATTCAGGTACTTGATATATTATATTAGAATGACCCAACTGAGGTGGGTAAGTGACCCTATTGTTATGATTAACTGAAAACTATTTGATTCGGATTAATTTGTAGCTTCGTTTATTACATAGAAGCTTTTTAAAGGACCAGGCCTAAACCCTAAACTCTCTGGTAACTTCAAATGCATATGGCCGTCAAGCCAGAGGCTATCTCCGTTTAAACTTGGAGCTTACTGTGAAATTGGGAAGAGAAGGGACAGCACACACCGCTAAAAGGTGGTGAGGTGAACCTTTACAAATCCTGAGAACACCCATTTATTGTGGCTTGTATTCGACAAATATATGTGTGCCAGAGACAAGACGGGTACCAGTTCGAGCAGGAGGCAGACTGCGGCCTTTGTTGTTTCATGCTTTCTAGGTTGGTGAATGTGAAGACTGGTTTCGCCATATGCTCAAGTACAAGAGGTGTGTCATCATTTCAGGCGAGGGGTCCCTTGAGCAGACTGCAGACCTGGAGTTCTTGTACTCTTTCGGCTTCTCTGGGTGTATGGATCCATTGGAATGGATTTACACTCTGAAAGCATTGCCAAGCCAAGGAAGAGGACATTCTTGTCAGCCTTGAGCTACGACGGTCTGCTGAAAATTTGGATTGGATTCAACAGGCTGTCGCACCTCAGGAAAAAAGGTCCTACTGGTTTTAGACCTTTCAATTGGATTGGATACAATGAGTTGTGGGTTATACTTCATATAGACGTGCTAATGAGAAAGTTTGCTGTCATCCCAAACCTAACCAAGGCACGCCTTAAGATGACAATCACGTTCTGGTACTAATCAGTAAGGCAGAACCATTAACTGGGAAAGTATTCAAGAAATTTTGGGCAAGCTGTTACTTCAATCCACTTCATTATTCACATTATTACCATCTATTATGTGATCAAATACATAGTGATGGCAAGCGAGCAAAGAACTATGCCTGATTGAATGTTATTATGGTATACAGGAAAGGAAATGAACAGTGGAGAGTAACCAGGAGCAAGAGAGTGATGCAAGAGGATAACTCGATTCCCGGCCTTCCATGCTTGTTTCTGGATTACCCAGCTATCAAATGATACGATTCTTCCTTCCCTATCAACGGAAATGGAAAGATCGAAGTGGATGTATCAGTCCCGTTGCCCTGGCTATTCGGAAGTTAACAGTAGATGTCCTCCTGTTGTGGTCGTGGTTCCTCTTGGCTAGCCAATAAACGAATTAACAAGGGATTCTGATTTTCTAGTGTGATGGTGGTAATAAGCACAGTCAAGCGCAGTCCTCTCAAGTTATTGGCAAGGTTCCCATCTTCAGAAGGAAAAGTGGTTGGGTATGGTTTCGACATTGATTTATGTGCTATAACTCTATTTTTAGTACCCCTCGTCCTCGACGTATTACTTGAAGCATGTAAGAGTCCAAGACGAGATGGTGGCTACTAATTGGATGATGTGAAAGGAGACGTTCACACGATCAGACTTTGCCGAGAGCAGATCATAGCTGCATGAATCGAAATCGAAATCGGTTTTCGATGGAGTCGGAATCGGAATTGGTCTAAATCGGATAAGAATCGGTTCAGTTAAATCGGCCTGAATCAGTTCAAATTGGTCATATACAAAAATTTGACAACTCATAACATAAATACTTGAAATACATAATTATATAATTTTTCAACATAAATACACAAATTTATAATTTAATACAAGTATAAAAGAGCATCACAATTTATCATCACCATACCTCAATATCATAAGTATAACATTTGATATACCAACAATTTGCACAATCTCGTTTGGAAGAGCAGGCAAATTTGCCGCACCAACAATTTGCAGCGCACCAACAATTTACACGACACGACAATTTATACAGCATATAATTTGCACAGCACATAATCAATCTTCCTTGTGACAATTTGCACAGCTCAAGCAATTTGGACACATGAACAAAATGAAAAAAATTTGCACAGCTCAAGCAATTTGGATGCATGACTAAAATTGTGTTGTGCAAATTTGCACAGCTCAAGCCATATTTGCACAGCACAACCAAATTTTGCATAGCACAACACAATTTTTTGCACAGAAAAATTTGACATACGAATTTGCACACCACATAACAATTTATGAAAAATTTGACATACGAATTTGCACAGCACATAACATCAAATTTGACATACGAATTTGATCATGAATCCCAAATCAGCAATGAAAAAAAATTGTAAAGCATCGCCAACAATTTGCACATCCTGTCGGAGCTGAGGTGAATTCGTTCCAACTTTGTGAAGCATTGTCAAAAATTTGTGAAGCATAGCCAACAATTTGCACATTCAATTTCAACAAACAATCCAACTTTATACGAATCGGTCGGAGCTGAGGTCGGCGGCAAGTCTCGTTCCACAGCGATGTCGGCTGGTCGAAGCTGAGGTTGGAGTCGAGGAAGCACGGCGGAGGGTGGAAGCGAGTCTTGTTTCCATAGTGATGTCAGCCGGTCAGAGCTAAGGTCGGAGTCCAGGTCAGAGCCCGGTCGGAGCTGAGGTCGGAATCGAGGAAGCACAGTGGAGGGCGAGAGCGGCGGAGGGCGGAAGCGCGGCGGCGGAGGGCAGAAGCGAGTCTCGTTTCCACAGTGATGTCGGTCGGTCGGAGCTGAGGGGAGTCGAGGTCGGAGCCCAGTCAGAGTTGAGGTCGGAGTCGAGGAAGCACGACGGAGGGCGGAAGCGCGGCGGCGGAGGGCGGAAACGAGTCTCGTTTCCACAGCGATGTCGGCCGGTCGGAGCTGAGGTCAGAGTCGAGGTCGGAGCCCGGTTGGAGCTGAAGTCGGAGTCGAGGAAGCACGGTGGAGGGCGGAAGCATGGCGGTGAAGGGCGGAACGCGGCGGCCGAGTGGGGAGTGTAAGTTTTAGGTATTTAAAATTAAAATTCCAATTTTACCTATGCTTAAATAATTTAATAAATATCATACCTAGTATTTTAGTTATTTATCCAAAAAAATAGATTCTTCCCGATCTACCCCGATTCCGAATCGGATTTAACTCAATCAGAATCGGGGTAAATCGGCCGAGTTGGTCGCCGATTCGGGGCCGACCGATTCGGCTCTAAAATCGAATTGGCACGCTGCCGATCCGATTTAAATCGGCCGATTCCACTCGGAATCGGTCGATTCGTGCAACAGTGGGTCGGAGCCCGGTCGAAGCTGAGGTCGGAGTCAATGAAGTATAGCGGAGGTTGGAAACGAGTCTCGTTTGCACAACGATGTCGGCCGGTCGGAGCTGAGGTAAGAGTCGAGGAAGCACGGCGGAGGGCAGAAGCGCGGCGGCGAGTGTGAGGGTAAGTTTTAGGTTTTTAAAATCAAAATTCTAATTTTACCCATATTTAAATAATTTAATAAATATCATACCTAGGGTATTTTAGATATTTATCTAAAAAATCGATTCTTCTCGATTTACCCCGATTCCGAATCGGATTTAACTCGGTCGGAATCGGGGTAAATCGGCCGAATTAGTCGCCGATTTGGGGCCGACCAATTCGGCCCTAAAATCGGATCAACACGCCGCCGATTCGTGCAACAGTAGATCAGACTTCAGAGTAGCAAATGGCTTTTGTTTTTGTCCTAATTTTTTCATGAATAAATGGCCCCCATAGCATGATCACATCATGAACTTGCAGAAGCTATTTTTTATTTTGTGTTTGCATGCATGGGTGAACAGCCAAAATGCCGAGAGAGTTGGTGTTTGAGATTAGTAGTTGTGATCGGCCATATGGGGAGCCTCGTCAAGTTGATTTGCAGTAGTAAATAGTAGAGTTCTGGAAATAAATTGGGTTGCTTGACATCAACCATGACCGAGCTGCTGTTGGTTTCTGATGCAGGGAAACAAGAGCAAGTAATGCCCAAACTGATTGATATTGATGCTTTCCTACCGAAGGACAAGACAGGAGCACATGGGACTGGTGAGGGGAGCCCTCTTTCTCTCTAAAGCTTCCATGGAAGCCTGGGTATTTAATCTAAACAAAAGGTTCAAGGAAGGACAAGAGGGGTCCTAATTTTATTCCCTCTTGTTTTTACCACTACATTTCATTCCTTGTTTTTGATTCTCCACATCTCTCCTCACAAATGCACTAGAAGACACCACTCCATACAAAACCTAGCCCCACCATCCATCTCCTCTTCTTCTCTCTCTCTCGACATACACCTCCACTAGCTGTTGTATATAATCCTCCACACAGTTCAACTCTTCCCAGCTTGTGTGTAGCTATAGCTACTTAGCCAACCTCTCTTCTTCCCACCCCTATCTCTTCCCTACAACCTTCTAGCTCTCTTCCCTGTTGTGTTTGTACGCAAATTTTTAGTTCTTGCATGTTGCCCATCTCAGAGGACTCTATGACCATCTCTTTTACTTCCACCTAGTACATGATTCTCAATTATAACTCCTGGTTATATCTCATTCCCACAGTGTATTCTAGTATATCACACCCAGTTATCAATGATTCTTATACTAGAGTGATTCCATATTGAATCAGATTAACCTTATACGTAGAGGCATTAAACTAACCATGCCATCATTAAGGGAAGCATTTAGGGGTCACCCTGTCTATGCCCACCCTCCAAACTTCGACTTCGCCAGTGCTAAAGAAGTGCCCGACTCCCATTCATGGCCGACGATGGTGCATGAGCAGCTCCAAGACGGAGCAGTGCCGGTGATCGACCTCGCTAGCGTAGACGTGGTGACCCAATTGGGCAATGCATGTGAGAAGTGGGGTGTGTTCCAAGTGACCAACCATGGCGTCCCGACAAGGCTTCTTGCCGAGGTCGAGTCGGAGACCCGGCGGCTGTTTTCCTTGCCTACCAAGACGAAGGTCAAGGCAGCTCGTGCTGCGGATGGTGTCACTGGCTATGGTGTTGCCCGGATATCGTCCTTCTTCTCGAAGCTCCTGTGGTCGGAAGGGTTCACCATTGTTGGATCACCTGTAGAACATGCTCGCCAGCTTTGGCCCCATGGCCACTCTCATTTTTGGTAAGACCACTCCCACACTTGGCTGCAAGAATGTCCCCATTAATCTAATCTGGTTAATAGTATTACTACCATCCTTTATGATCTATACTATGCATTGATGTGCGCCAGTTTTTATATGGTCGGCCATGTAACTTTCTGAAAGGAACCATGGAAAAATTCTTCATGTCCTAGTCATTTTTGGCGTTTTATCAACTGCAGGGATGTATGATGCCCAAGTTTTGATGTGGACAAGATGAGAAATTTGAAAGATGGGCAGAATGAGACAAAGATGTAGTAGCCCCAACAGTTTGTAGCACTTAATATATATATTTTCAAACTAAGCAGCACTGTTGCGGTATCCTGTAAAATATTTTATTAGTGCAAGGTTATTTAGATTTTTATCTCTCTCACCCATGGAGCTGTCCATGCAGTGATGTGATGGAAGAATACCAAAAGGAGATGAAGAAGTTAGCTGCAAGGCTAATCTGGCTCATAATGTACTCACTAGGGTTGGGCAAGGAAGATGTGTCATGGGCAGGGGCCGCCGGCGACTTTGCTGGCTCCGCGGCCGGACTTCAACTAAACTCCTACCCTGCCTGCCCCAATCCGGACGAGGCCATGGGCATGGCCGAGCACACGGACTCCCCTCTTGACCATCCTTTACCAAAGCAGCACAACCGGGCTACAAGTCCAAAACGATTCGTCCGGGAAGTGGGTGTCCGTGCCGCCGGTTGCCGGAGCCTTCGTTGTCAACGTCGGCGACCTCCTACATGTCGTGTCAAACGGCCGGTGCCGTAGTGCCCTCCACCGGGCCGTGGTGCAACGGAAGCACCACCGCCTCTCGGTCGCGTACCTTTGGGGCCCACCTCCGCATGTGCAGCTGGGACCCTTCCAAAAGCTAGTCGGTCCGGGCGAGCAGCCCATGTACCGGCCCGTGACCTGGCCGGAGTACCTAAGCATCAAGGCCACACATTTCAACAGGGCACTCTCCCAAATCAGACAACCCAACAAGCCAATTTGATAGACGATTACCATTGCATGAATTCTATGAAACTGTAACCAACTTGAAGATTGAGATCTGCTCAATTGCAAATGTGTATTCTCTTGGAATTGTGGTGGGTTGAGCTAGGAATAAGTGGGCAACACCCAAGAGAGGACGGGACGTGCATACAAAGGCCGAAGGGTCGCTGTTGTCTTCTTCTCGCGTCCACAGACATCTGAACACTTCACATCGAGTCACAATAAAAGACGATGTAAAAGCTCCAGATGTGTATGAAGGATTCCCCTAGGTAGATGACAAAACCCATTGGATAGGAATAGATCGACCGAATGGTTATCACTGTTGGGATGCAAGATATACTCCCCTAATGGCGAGTTCATTTTCTGAAGTCTGATCTAGCATCCCATTACAATAACATTAGCATGATTAGAAGGCGACTAAGTCCAAAAGTTAGGGCCTCTCTGTGATTTGGGTAGGACCTCGTCGACAACCATTGTCCCCTTCCTGGATATGTGTATATATACATAGGTAGGAACATATATCAAGTCTAGGAGCTAGGATGACCTGATTATTGATACACAGACAAATCATACCCGTTATTGTGTGATCAACACCATACTAAAGCTAAACTTGGGAAAATATTATAATTAGGAATTTAAGATACGTGTTACTTGCTTATAAATATAGGGTCCTCATAAGATTTAGTTTTTATATGTTAGCGAGCAAGTTCTTGTTTGTTTTCGTTGCTTTTGTGTGCTGTGAGAAAGGAGGACACCAGGTTTGATTATTAATGTCTGAGAGGGGGCGGTTGTGGACAAATGACAGGACAAGGTCGCTGGCAAGCCTCCGTCTCCAACCATGCAACTTGCCCACGTTGTACGTTTATCAGGTTTGGGAGATGCTATTCGGCAACCTGATATGCACCAGAAACTGTGCAAACTATGTGTCCGCACTCTCACATGCAATAACAGATGTATTCGCATCATCTTGTGTACCAACTCCTTTTTTATCATCTTCTTCGTGGAGGTCCACAAATTTGTGACTGGCAAAGAATCAAAGCTATCGATGATGGCATTCTATTCCCAGTGATAAATACTACCCTTTTCGACAATGTGGCTTCTAAGTAGGCAACTAAGCAAGTGTTTTATGTTAAAAAAACTGCATTGTAGGAGAAAAAATCCTAAAAAATGGTAGGAAGAAAATTGCTAATATTCACTGTGACTTAATTAATGTGTAAAGCAGCTTGGAAATGATTGAAGTGTAATGTTGGGAGCTTGAGAATTCAATCATCATTTGTCAATGTATGGGCTTTGGGTGTGACAAATGTTTAATTATTAGAAAAGACAGGTTAGAAAGACATCAAACGCATCTCCTAGCAAGGAAGATGTGAGGATCACCGTCTTGGACATACGTAGTCACCCTCTTGGACATACGTAGTCACCGTCCCACGAATAGCAACTTTTAAGCTTTGTTTGACATAAAGAATTCTTAATTTGTCTTACCATGCTATCCACATACTTAATAGAGCATCCGATCTGGGTTTTCTCTCCAATTATGTTCTTTTTACTATTTATAATTTGCGAGACCAGAAGTACATATATCTTGGCATGCCTTTCATATATGCTAGAGGATAGGAATGGGTTCGGGGATTAAATATGGACCTATCCGAATCTTTGAATCCGAAAATTTAAACCCAAATTTAACCCTAATTCGAAGATTATATCCATTTTTTTATCATTATCTGTCCCAAATCTACATAACCTGCATTGGGCCCAAATCCAAAGAATATAGATTATATAAATTTTAATATAAAAAATTAAAAAAATAAAAATATTATTTTAAATATTTTAAAATATAATTTTATAAAATATCTACTTTTGGATCATGTGCGGGATAGATGATCCCAAATCCATATTTGACTCAAATATTTTTAAATATATTATGTAATCTGAAAAGTTCGAACCTAAATCCATTCAGATCGAATTCATGGATGTTGAATATCCGAACCCCTCCCTAAGGGCGAGTATATTTTGGTTAAAATTGAAAACCAAACCAAACCAAGGTAAAATTAAATTAGCAATTTGGTTTAATTACAAGCTAATTCAGTTCGATTTTTGGTTGAGTAACAGGCAAATCAAATGGCATATAGCTATTTTGGTTTAAAACTGAACTGAATCGAAATAATAGAAATTATTTAAAAAATATTATAAAATCTATATTTTATATTAATTTAGCATAATATTATAATAATTTTATGCTAAATTTCTATTTGTTTAATATGATATATATTTAGAATTACTTATTAAATGATTGTTTTCATTAAAATAATAAAATAATTTGATTAAATAAGTAAATAAATCTATTTTTTCATAAATTATCATTCAACATTCAGTTCTTTGGTTATCGAACTATATTAAATATATATATATTTTTTATATTATTCACTATAAAATTATAATGATTTTATGATAAATATTTCAGTTCGCTTCGATTCGGTTTTGGGTAGAGATCGGTTCCGGTTTGGTCATGAAATCCACCACCGAAGGTTGTTTTGCAATTCGGTTGAGAGCCAAACTGTCTGGTTGCTCACCCCTACCCATCCCTCCTAGCGGAAACCTGCTCACTTTGGGGGTATGCTCTACATCATCTTATAAGATCATATATAATTGCAGTAAAAAAATTTAATAGAATTTGAGTTTAAATAAAAAAGTTTTTTCATGATAGCTTTGATTGGTAAATTTTAAATTAAATAATTGTTTTTATAATAAATTATAAGTATCTTTAATCGGGCGTTTCGATCCTTATGAGATATTGTAGTAATTGTTTTTAGTGGGTGTTGAAGGGGATGTCGCCGGAGAACAAAAGCGGAGAAGTGATGTTAGGAGGAGTTCAGAGTCTTCCCGCCATTTTCAAGAGAAGATCGATGTGCAATATGCATGAATGCAAAAATTAATTATTGGAGGAGCGATATATCTATAATTGTTGAAGTGATTAAACAAGATAGCTCACAAACAAAATGAAATCGGCTTGATTATTTCTGAAAATGTGTTTTTGTTAACTAAGCTTGAATAAAACCACACCAAGGTAAATATTTATATTCGTGGGAATATAATCCGTGGATTATATTGCCATGGACGAGGGTATACATTTTAAGATATTTTTCTAGCGTTTCACAGATTATTTTGTGAGCTATAGCTTTCCTCGTAATAGGATAGACTACGCTAACCTTAAATATATTTTACGATTTACCAAGGGTAAAAACAGTATTTTTTCTATAGATAAGTGATCAAATAATATTTTGCTCAGATCGAGGGTACTTGAGTTTGACAAATTTTACGGTTAGCTTAGTTGTCTGCGTAAGATCCTAACATGTGTAATTTTAGTAATATAAATGTGTTGAGTTTAAACTTGGTGGAGCAATTAGAGGGTTCGATTCAGCTTAGTCGAAGCAAGTTGAGTCAATATGAATCAAACATGAATACATAAAATGAATTTTTAAGCTGCTCAAGCTCATAAAAAAATGACCTCATTCCAAACCAACTTTTGAGCTAGCGAGTTTGGGAACAAACCAGGCTTGAACTTGTCTAATAAAAATACAACTTAATTCATATTTAGAGATCGATGTATTGGTTACCAATGAGCAGGAAACCTTCAAAACCCTTTAGTTATGTTTGACCTTTGTTGCCTTATTCTTCTTTGGTGACATTCAATTTCATCAATAGATGCTGTACTACCATTTATACCTCATGTTTCCCTAAATGACGCCCTTTAAAACATGATCTTGGCCTTGTTTCAATTGTGAAGAACAATGACGCCTTGAAGCACCAAGGAGACCGGCCATAGGTTCCGTCACACCTAACGGGCCCATATACAATTCAAGGAGCCAACTTTCTCATGAACTGTTAGTTTAAATTGAAAACCTAAAACTTAGACTAAACCATACAGAATTTTACCTGATTGAAAACCCACAAAAAAAATTAAGGAATTTCTCATGCAAGCTAGAATTGTACATGACAGACAGAAAGAAAGTGGCATTGCAAAGATTAAACATATTTAATCCCAATAAATAAAGTAATACAAAATTAGATACCTCTAATTTAAGTAAAATCACGAATCAAAAATCACCATATTACACCTTTTAGCTACTAAAATAACCAATCATTCATAAGAAGGTTGAAACTTTTAAAGAAAGTATAACCTTTAATGAATATGTTAATTAATTACTTCCAAAATCCAACATATTGTGTATCTAATTTTCACACGGGCACACTTGGGATCAT
Organism: Piper betle; assembly: GCA_033002965.1. Classification (NCBI taxonomy): domain Eukaryota; kingdom Viridiplantae; phylum Streptophyta; class Magnoliopsida; order Piperales; family Piperaceae; genus Piper; species Piper betle. Next base: position 23,592 of record JAURVB010002169.1, on the reverse strand, counting down.
ATATCAAAGTTATCAAACTAGTACATGAATTTCGCAGACTATATACAATATGCTCAGTCATTTAAATTCCTGCAAATATTTCAACTGCATTGTCGTTCATATGTTGACCGTTCACTGGGGAGAAGCAGTAAGAAAGAAACTCCATGAAGTCGAAGGGCTTGTAGAGGAGAGGATGTTCCTTGTCAACCAACTCAGGAGGGATCTCCATGATGTACCCTTCTTTAGGCAGTGAGAAGATCCCACAAGAGTACCTCGCTTTCTTCCCTCTCATCACCACTCTGTGTTTAGCCGGTGGGAGCCTTCCATTGCTCCAAACCTATACCTCATATATATGCATTGAACTAGTTCATACCATGCAAGCAATTCATTAAAAATCATGCACGAGTTCATTTCTTAGCTATCTTTTTAACTGGAAGTTTTAACTCGTATGTTTTTAATGAGATCATCAATACGCCACGATCAGTTCTATGGCATTAATTCTTTATATCTTAAGATTTAGAAAGAAAAGCTTTAAAATTAGCAATCGAATTTATTAAAGCGTATAAGAAATGCTATATATCTTTGAAGAAAGAAGTATAGTTTCTTCTAGGCTACAGATACCTTGAATGTTTCACCAACGAGGACAGCAAAAGTGGCACTAGAGAAGTTAAAATCTAACCATTCACCCTCCTTGGACAAGACCTGTAGCCCTTGGACTTCATCTTGGCAAAGAATGGTGAGCATGTTCTTGTCTGTGTGAGCGACAAGCCCAATCTCTGTGTCATTGCTAGCTGGTGGATTGTACTTCATCAGTCGAAACAGAGAGCTCCTGTTCTGTACATGACCATCCAAATATTTTCCAGCACCATAGCTGTCAAATATCATCCTTGTCAGAATTACCTCCAGTTCTGACATCTTCCTGCTCATGGAGTTCAGAGTTTGGCTGCAAAATCAAGTTGGATTAGATGAAACTTTACCAAATATAATGAATCTTAAGCTGCTGAACAATAATGGTGATGGAAAGTAATTGGTAAATCAAGCACATAAAAAATCAGTTGATCTTCATTGTTTCTATTGTAAAATCCAAAATCCGAAAGGTCATGTCCTATCATCGATGTCATATACACTTGTTTGGGCTGGTACCGAAGATAACAAACATAAAACAGGCCACATGTATAATTATACATAGGCCCCTCTTTCAGCTTTCTCTGAAAAGTTGCCACAACAGTGATCATAAGTAAACAAGCACCCAAGTGGTCATTTACAAGTTGAAAACTCTTTCCATGCATAAAATCCTTCCCTGAAGAACTATTAATTACCGGAATTTGGTCTCTTTTAGACAGGAACATGACATTTTTCGCTTGTCTTACTAAAATTTATAGAAATTTTTTACCCACAAAGTGTTAGAGCATCACTACAAAAAATAGGTAATATATTGTATATACGTGGACTTTTAAACCTTTAAAAATAAATAGTCATTTTTGACTGAAGTAAAATAGACACATTTTAATATGATATCAGAGTCAACCCACCAGCACATTCTCTCGACACATTTGTCACATGAATTAAGCGTCCAAAAAGTGTTAAAAGAGGATTCGACCTCATTTGTAAATGGTTTAAAGAAATATGAACATAGGTTTATATATAAAGTCTAAGCACATAAAAGATTTAGAATAATCTCAATTCTTTATAAAAGACCTGTGATACGATATACAAGTGGTTTTCTAATTAGCCTTAAAGTAGTTATTGATTTTAGATTAGAAGCCATGTACCCACTTTTTAATACTGAGGTTCTGAATTGTTGTCCGGTTAGGAAGAAATTTTGGCACCATTATTGCAGCAAATCAAATTTTGGAATTTTTTTAAAAATTGCAATAATTTTAAAAGTGGACCAAAATTCATAAAATTATCTAGATAAAGTGCTTTTCCAGCTATTTCATTGGTGGAGATGGCAATCGAAATCTTCTCCTTCCCAGATAAATGAGCGTGCAAAAGAGTGCCCGTAATTGCAATATATACAAAAATTACTCAAAATTCGATGGATTTAAATCTTATTAGTAATTAGCTATTTGAATGATAAATTAATATACCTCTCAACATTATTGTCATTTATTCCCCTTGCCTCCTTCTAAGAATCATTGGATTTTATTATAACAATTTTTCTTTATATATATATATATATATATATATATATATATATATATATATATGTGTGTGTGTGTGTGTATATATGTATGTATATGTACATGGAAGATGATAAATGTAATACTTTTCAATCAACAATCATCTTGTTATGTCTATTTGCACTAAAAAAGAACTTTTCTCCACCTCTCAAAAAAAAGTTTCATTTTTTGCCACACTTCACTGTTCTTTTTTCACGATTATTAGAATCGTAGAGAAAGAATTCAATATTATATCTATGTTTGTAGATAAGCATGTATAATTTTTTAAAATTTTTTTCCATGTCTAAAGTAGTGGAGAATTTTTGACCCATATTTTTTGCCACCCTTTTTCTCCACAGTTTTATAGTGAATTTTGAGTTTATTAATTCGTAGAGAAAACTTAAATTTTTTGTAGTGTCAAAAAGTAACATCATGATTTTAAAACTATTTTAATTTTATTGATTCAACGAGTCGAATATGCTTTTGGCTCAAAATTTCTCCATGAGGCTCTTTTGCTCCATAAGTTTTTGTTTTTGTTTTTATGTCTTTAACTCTCTAAATAGATAACAAAAACTAATAAATATTATTTAATTTGTAATTGGCTAAGATTAATTTAATAATAATATAAGTCATATATTTGTCAATTTTGTCTTAGCATGAATAAATGCATCTATCTATTACAATGAAATGCTCGATACCAATCACGCCGAGTCCTTCAATTTTGAACCAGGACTATGGTGTATTCTAATGTCCACAATGATCTTAAAATTTGAGGCCTTAGTTTATAATTCTCTCCTTCTCCAATAAAGGATGGTTGCGAAAAAAATTAAAGCATTGTATGGAATTTTACCACTATATAATGTAAATGACACAAAATTTTTGAAAAAATATAATTATAAAGCATTTTACTCTTATTAATAAAATAGAAAATCAACACTGGCTTATGATTAAAATATCAATTTTAATCAATCAAACTGCAAAAAAAGTAATCAAATTATTCTAGTTTATATTCTCATTCAATTAGAATTTATCTTTGAAGTTAATTAGAGTATATAACTCATATATTATATTTTATAACCTATCTCATTATTCAATCAAAATTTATTTCAAAAAATTAAAATTTATCTATAATTAAGTCATATGTGATGCGAAACCTTATCTAGTATGATATAAAATATGATGTTGAAGAACGACGATATCAAATTTGAACCACAGCTAGGTGTTGTCTTGACTCTAGTTTATCGATACCAAAGTGGTTCAACAACCTTAATAATCTAATTTCATCCCCAAAATTCTTATATTTAGCCTTTTATTAGCCCTAACCCACGACCTTATTTGGCTCATAACCGACAATTTAGCTGGCGTTCTAAGTCTAGCCCACTATTTAACATGAAACTAGAAAGCTCTAATATCATTTGAAAAGACTAACTCCAAAGTGTAAATTAATGGCTACGTCATTTCTTTACAAGTAGTTAACCAAATTAAAGATGTATAGTATATTCCCACTTATAAACACGATCTTATTCGTATTAAAATTGAAAGTAAATTTAAAAATCTCACGATTAGTATATATATAATCATGTTTTCCTCCTACTAAGAGCCTACTCTGGCAAGAAGCCAGATAATAAATAGTGGTGCAACTTGACTATACAAAGTCATTTTATGCTTAATTGTTCAAGCGGTTGGTGAAGTTATGTTAATCAATCACATGCAATTAAATATTAATCAATCAAGCTCACCAGAACTCGGCGTTGCCGGCCGGCCACATGAGCTCGGAGAAGGCGTGGGCAGTGTCGAGCTCTGTCGCCCCCTCGACACCGAGGCTCTCGTAGAGGGGCACGGTGTCATGGCCGCCAACGTAGCCGAAGTAAGGCTTGGTGCTGGCGTTCTTCTTCTTCGTCTCCGGCGGTAGCTCGAACAGTACTTTCATGGCCTTAAGCATGGACAGTCGGAGCTCCGGCGGGACACCGTCGTAGACCACCCGGAAGCAGCCCATCTGCTCGCAGGCCTCCCTGACCTCTTTACAGGAAATTGCCCATTGCTCAGTGCCCGGTTGCATCGATCTTGGGTCCTTGGACAAATTGATCAGAGTGATCTCCTCCAGTATTTCCTCTGATCCCATAGCTTCAAAAGCTTAGTATAGTGAATATATGTAGCACTAGAGGTCAACTCTTTGAGTCTCCATTGATCATGGGTAGTCTGTATATATAGACATGGAGCTCTTACAAGGACGGTACCTAGTGATACACTCCGGGGCCCTTCTCTTTCTTGTGGCGTTTATCGAAGGCTGGCGGATGAAAAAAGATTTGAGCTGGCAATGGGTAGTTCTGCATTTGTTTGATATGCATGTGGACAATACTCAGTTGGGAAATTCATTGTTTTTGGATCAGGTGGCATTTATGTGCACACAGATCCCTTACTAATTTTTGTCTCCAATGCAAGACTCAGATGGAAGCAGCAAATAACTCAATACATGCATATGATATACTTCTGTGTCAATAATGCTTGCTAGCTAGTTTATAGACAACGTGCCACTGTGTTTATCCATTGAGATCAGAAGTAATTGACGGCAAGAGATTGTTAAATAAAAAGTTAAGAAAATATGTTGTTATTAGCTATGAGCTATCACGTCAATATGTTGCCACTTCTTTAAAAGACATGCACCTTGCTACAGTTGACATATCATCCAAAGAATCATAAAACCAGGCTTGCCTTGGAAGGGGCCGGCTATGAAAGAAAGGTGGTCGGATCTTTTGCGATATTCTAAACTACAAAACTGAGCTTAGCTGGAGAGACTGAGATGGGGTGGGCGATGACATACATCTTTAGAAAAATGTAGCCTTGATTTGATGACCGTCCAGTCCATGTCTACTATTATCTGTATAAAAGTTTCTCATCAAACTTTATGATCATGTAGCAATGTTTTAGGTCAGCGTCGGCCAGATGAACAAGGCTTCTCATGTCATTCTATATGGGATATCCTTTCCATTTCTCAGACATAATATGAATTAATTAACTGTTGCAGTTCATAACACTAAATGTCTGCATATAATATCCACGGTAATTTGATTGTTCACAGACTACGAAGTTTGCTCTTTCACATCCAAACATTCTGGGCTATGAAACAAACCGGAGCTCAATTATACATGAACGAAGGGTGTATAAAAACTTGGAGGTAAGTGCATAAGTTCCCATTGTTTCCTAAATATATATTTCTTTAATTCTAACAGTAGGTTACCATCTTATTTGATGTATACACTGCATCTTTAATTTATTGGCCCAATTATATATAGTTCTTTGTCTTGACTTGCAGGGATTGAACTTGGGAAATTGAAGTCATTTCATCGTTTTGACTAGCAAATATTTATTAGAGGGGCCAAAAATTGATGACAATTTCATTGACGTTGCAATTCGTAATAGTTAGCTGCAAGGTAGACGATTATACACCTGCCAAGGACAACATATCAAGGACATAATAATCAATCTAACTCCAATGTGTTACAAGAGGGCAATTCCTTCGTATACTTGTATATATCCCTACTTGTCACCTTTCAAAAATTTGTGACCTAGGGAAGGGCTACTTCAGGCTCTTAGGACAATGAGGCAGAGTGTGGTATAATTTTACAAATTTATAATTATAATGATGCAAGACTGTTTGGTGAAATAAATAGGCCCAATATTAGAGCATGAGTTAATAAAAAGTAAATATTGTATTGGAACAAATATGTTATTCGGGTCTAGTTATATCTTTTTAAATTGGTCATTATAACTCACATATTGTGGATTTATTGACATTTAATAATAATTTCATTATAACTTCCAAATTGTGGGCTAAGGTCTCTACCTAAATAGGGATTATTAAATTAAGACTCTAAGCAGTTGAGCATGAATTATTTCAACTAACAGAGAAATAAATTTGTTATCGTTTCGATCTTAATCTAGCATTGAGATTGTGATTAGGCAGCCACTACTACACAAAATGACTTATCATAAAAGAAAATGACTTCTCTCCACCACGTAAAAATTAAAAATAACCACGAATTTTTTAAAAACTTTTCTCCTTACTTCTTCACACTTTCACTGCAAATTCGAATGATGGAGAAAAAATCTAATATCTTTATGTTTGTGGATAAGTAAGTATTAATTTTCTGACTAATCTCCACGCCTAAAGCCGGGAAAAACTTTTCCCTATCCTATTTTTTGCCTAAAAATTTAAGTTTACTGAACCGTGAAATAAACTTAAATTTTTTATAATGTAATAATATTAAACAAACAGATAACAACTTTTAGCAGTTTGTATAATAAAAACCTACCATCTTCATAGAATTATTATATTATTAATTCTCAATCATTAAGTAATCAAATAGGACATGATTTGATATGAAATACATATAGGATGTCGGACATTAGATAAGATTCATGTCTTGGCTTCTCTATACACAAGACATAAAGATGGCTACAGTGTATAACGAAATCACTATAGAGAAGCATGGTATGTTGGTAACAGTTGAGAGGAAGAAGTCTCCCTCACTTAGGAGGCTACTAATGTGATATATAAAAGAAATAGATTCCCATCTATAATCTATCTGAAAAAACATTGATAGGCCAATCAATTGAATCATCAAATCATGAATCTTGAAATAATCCCGAGACCAAATTAGGTGCTAAGACAAGCATAAAAGAAAATCAAACGCCCATGAAAGTTCAGATCAATCCCATCCATAGGTCTTTCTATACATTTACAGTGGGGATCGGATAAGTGGGCCTCATTGTTAAATTGGATTGAACTGAAACTTTTGTTGGGCCTTCTAAGGAGGCCACCTTCTCATGTCTGAACCTACATGCACGTCTATACATTATCATCTTGGGAGGATTTATTTATTACCTTAAAAAAGCTATATATAAGACATATAGTATATTATACGAGCTAATAAAAACTTAAAAACATAGATAGTTTATATGATTATGAAATATATATATATACACCCACTTCACTCAATTAGTGTCGACCTCATAAAGCCTGAGATGACATGTAGAAACCTATGATAGAAACCCAACATGAGTGCATAAAACTGTGAGTGAACTTGAGGGCCCATGGCAAGAAATTAACAACCCAGAAAATAAGTTAGCTAACAGAGTAGATGCTGCAATTGTAGGTTAGGCAAGCCTATGTGCAACGTGTATATAGGAGATAAACTTTAAAGGTAACACTAGGCTAATACACAATCCACACCTGTGTATTTTAGTCATGACACATTGGCCATGTCTATCTTTTGTCGCCTCTTCATCCCCTACTTATCAAATTGTAACAAGTGCATAATGCCCACCGGAACTGGAGCGTACCATAATCCAACTAAAACAAAACATTCTTGAGGCCCGAAATCTGATGTGTTGAGTGGCAATTAGAACGGTAGATTCAGCTTTGGGGATCTCTGAGTGTCAAGTAGTTTTTTATGTACAATGAACAGAGTGGGGATGTTGGGTGGACTCAGACATCAAATTTGGGGAGGCCAATAATTTCTATATAGGCTTCAAAAAAGCCTTATTTTGCGAGACAACTTTTAGAGTAAGAGCAGCTCACAAAAATTTATAAAAGCTTATTGAGTCTAAATTGACCTCTAACTTGAGATACACTTTCATGTTGCATTTTTAAGAAGTCGAGATTTTACATTGCCCCCTTTGTCGGATATTATGTCACGGTAACTCTTAAGTTTATATGTTGGCCCAAAAAGTCCATACTATTTTGGATGTTTGAAGCAATGTAATTAAAGGGTACTAGCCAAATGACCTCTATTAGGTTTTGCTCAGCTCAAATTTGACTCGTTGTCTCTAAATAAAACTTCTAATACTCAAATTGATTTGACTTTCAGTTGAGCTCAAACCAATTATATTTTACTTTGGTATTATCTCATACTAAAAATTTATCTTTCGAATTAAAATATTTTATTTCATTATAATATTGTGTACTAAAATAAAATTATTTTTTCTAATTTTATTTTAAATTATTATAGAGCTCTATTTATGGTCTATTTCGTAAGTTGTGTTTTTTTTAAAAGAAATCACATTTGACATCTATAAATACTTTTTTAATATAAAATATCAAGCCCAATGCAAACTTGAGCCAAGTTAAACATAAACAAGCCCAAAATGTTTGCTCCATTTAATCGTAGCTAAATTCCTAACCAGCTTTTTTTGGTGTCGAAAATTGCAAAATCCATCTACGAAGAGCCCTCAATATCGATCAACCTGAATGACCCATCCTTTAAAAAAAGATTATCAAATTATAAACCTAGTTGCACTCCCAAAACTGTTAAGCCACAAGTTCATTAAGAACATCTTAGACCGTCTCAAATAGATTAAGCCATTGGAGTTATTACACTTCCGACAATTATATGTTTGATGATAGCATGTGGATTTCAAGCTCCTTACTATTCTAAGTAAACGAAATGCTAATTGAGTCATTGACACCACACTACACAAATTAGTCTTCTTGCTTTTATGCAGCCTTTTCTATTTGCTTTATTCCAGGGAGATAGGAAGTGGGATCTTCTTACTTGCAGATAAAATATAGCCATCACTTGCTAATGAGTAGAAAACAGTGACAATTTTTTCCAGTGCTTGGTACCTAACCCAAGTACATTCGCCATCATAGAAAATACTTTGCAAATATATTGCTAGCTTATGAGCTACGAAGGATTAGGAAATGATTGCCCAACTTTTTGTTGTGATCATTAGACGGAGAAAAAAGGAGCTACAGATGATTGAGAATATATCTGACAAAATGAGTTGGAAATCAGTCATGAAGAGAGAAGTTTTCCAGAGAGGCCTGTGATGGCCTGCAATGTATAATGTCCGATGGGTAGAAGAGTGATCAAGGTACTCTCCCTCCATCTGCTCCACCTCCAAATTGGAGGTGACTTGAGGTCAGATTTCCCCGATGCTGACAAAATAAGAGCAGGGAAGTCACAAAGCAAAAAAGCCCAAAACTGAGAATTTCCAAGACCGTGAATTCCTTAAGCCATAACGTCATCAAAAAACGCCCAGCCCATGATTGAATGTTTGATGAGAGACAGAGATGGATAGAGAGATGGACATAGAAAGCCAAAAAACAAAGGCAATGGCAGAGCTGGGTAAGCATCTACGGAGAAAGCATTGAGTCTATTGACCATGCCTTCAATGCCCCTCTGAACAGTTCCACACATATGCTCTGCCCCGAGTTCTGACTGAAAAGGAAATGAAAGGAAGGGATGACGTTATCTTGGCGTGGGCGCGTGCTTGGAAGCGTGTGTTGGGGTTTTGGTATTGAATGTGGGGCTTTTAACTCTTCCCTTGTTTTTATATTTTCATGTGGCAGTGCAGGGCAGAGAGGAGGAGACGGTGAAGCGAAGCGTTGTTGATTGATACATGATCTCTGTGTGTGTGTGTTTAGTATAGTGGCACCACCCACGAAAGCAGCAGAGCAGAGTGGGGAGAGAAGAGTGGGGGAGAGGAGGGGCTTCTGAAACGTCATCATCTGATGAGCGTGCAATCATCAACGTTGGGAGCAGCAGAGCCCCATCATTGTCTCAATAATCGGTAAAGGATGGGGAGATGGCTCCTTCATCTCCTCTCTCTATATATGCACCCCATGTCTGGTATGTGGGGAGTGTGAGTAGTATCACCCACTTCCCAAGTCCAAACACCCAAGAATGATGATGCATTTGTGTTCTATCCGGACAAAATGACTCTTCACATCACAGGTGGAAGTTTCAATTGGAAATTTGGCTACAGCCCAGAGCTGGTACCAATCCCTGTAACAACTTTTTTACCGTGAACATAAGTATGGGGTAAAAAAATGTAGGTTTGGTGCCTCGGGCATGGGAATTTTCCCCACGCTACTGTTTCCCACACTGATCGATCGGTGGATGGTAACGTTACGTGGGAATGCGCTATTACGTTGTTCACGAAACATCTCCCTTGTTTGAAGTGATCAGTGTTAACCGTCATGTCAATTGGCTATTAGCTTATTAAGTGAACAAGGTACAAATCTCCTAGTATATATATATATGGCTATGCATGTCCCTCTACTTCATATTTCGCCGTTAACTCCATGCAAATTAAGAGTCTGATTCTCTTGCAAAACACTCAGAGTTCCATTGATCTCTCTTTTCTCTTCGTAAGAGATCAAATTTGACTTTGGGGAGAATTCCATCGTGTAGAGCGCCGTATTGAATAAAAGCTGCTGCTCTCCACGAGCATGCAAACTGCAGGGGCTGCCCTCGTCGTCCCTTCCCCCTTTCTCATTCACTCCACCATTAAATTGAGCCACGGAAACACATTCATTCTGCCAGTCCCCCCCTGCGCCCCACATTACCCGTGCAACAACAAAAACTTATTTCCTTTGAACAAAACAATATCCAACAACAAAGATCTTATGCTCTATGCCATATATGTTCGTCACGGCTGATTCTCTTTTTTACAAGCCCCGATCAACCAACCCATTACAACGCCAATGTCACATATTTTTCCCCATGTTTTGTTAGAAAAAGAAACAAATTGGAACGAAAGACAAGCTGCAAAGGCCCCATGCAAAATTGGTTTTATGTACAGTGACCACAAGGCCTTCTAAATCCTAACCTTCTGACCTTGTTTGACCGGGTCAAAGTTGTAGTATTTTGGGAAAAAAAGGAGACCAAAGTAATTCATTTGGACGGCGAGAGGACAAGTTGGGAATTTCGGACGCTGTCGACGTCCTCTACCGTCCACCACCGTTTAGAGATATCACGGGCAATGTTGACGGCGTCAGAACAGGACCCCAACAAGCCCCTCCTTGTGAACCCCACCGCGTACAGACCGTTTTGGCCCGCCCAGCCGTTGGGAAACGGCGTTTGGGGCATCCCTTCCTCCGTGAAGAAATCGCTACCCTACACCCATCGAAACGACGGTTATATATCCTTTTAAGGGCAATAAGCAGACACTATATATTATCCATCCATATATATCAACCGATATTAAAAAAATTGATTGAAACTCTCGACACCTTGATTGATTTGCAGGCTCCGGTACTACATGAGGAAGGAAGTGGTAATTAGATATTGCAAGGACTACTTTTTTATTGAGTGTTCTTACCTTGAGCCAAGAGGGGACGTTGCTCTTATAACCAGTGGCCAAAATGATGGAGTCGAACTCAATTTCAAGACCATCCACGAACTTAGCTCCTCTCCTGGTGATCTCCTTCACCCCTTTCATCACCTATTGAACATACCCAAGTCATAATTAGCTCCATGGAAGAAAGATGTTAATAATGTAACACAGATATTATATGCATCGCATGAGACAAAGCATTACCTTGATTTTGCCGGCTTTGATGGCAGAAAGAGCACCCACGTCGAGCACAGGGGTCTTGCCGGTGGCGTTCTTGAGCTCGATCGGCCCGGTGGTGGGCCGGCGCAGGCCGAGGCGGTCGGTGCTCCCCAGCTTCGCCTCGGCGACGAGGAGGAGTAGCTTGTCGACCAGCTTGAGCGGGAGCCATTTGAGGAGGGCCATGGCGATGCCGAAGGTGGAGAAGCCAAGCATCTCCCTGGGGAGGATGTGCACCTGCGTTGGTTTTCAGATGGCAGGGGGCCAGGAACGTGGTCAGAACGATGATGAATGTGGATGAGCTAGATGAAGCAAGCTATGGCTTCCTACTGCTTGTCACATAAAAGAGAGAGACAAACTCCACATTTGGAAAGGAGACCAAAAGGAGTGGCCGCATTGAAGCAGCTTCGGTATATGCACGGTTGTGTGATGAAATCGTGAAGGTGAACTAGTGTGCAAGTCTAGCTACAACTTACAGGACACTGGGAGCTAGTAATCTTACACACAACACTGTACTTGCACTTTCCGGTGGCATTAGCTAATAACTATAATGTATAGCACAGACTCGAAAAGAGATCCCCAAAAACATGAGTTTTTGGGGATCAACTTGGTATAAAATGAAATTAAGAGAAGATAAACATTATGAGGATGCCATGGAACATACTGTGTTTCTAACCACCATGTGAGGGGTGGCATTGTGGGTGGACAGGTCCAAGCTCACCTCCATGCCGGAGTTCCCACAACCTACAACCAAGACTCTCTGCCTCTTGAAGTCTGCCCCTGTCTTGTAGACGCTCGTATGCAGAACAGGGCCATGGAACCTCTCGAGCCCGGGGATGTCCGGCACCACCGGCTCCGCATTCTCCCCGGTGGCGACGACGAGCCACCTTGACGCATACTCGGCGACCGGCGTCCACACCCTCCACACGCCGTCACCGGCAGCGCTGGGGTGGAACTGGGCAAGGAGCACGGGGTTGCCGAAGCGGGGGCGGATGTCGAAATGGGCGGCGTAGGACTCCATGTAGGAGACGAACTGCTGCTTGGAAGGGTACTTGGGGAAGTCGAAGGGGAAGCCCATGAGTGGCAGCTCGCAGAACTGCTTGGGCAGGTGGAGCTTCAATCGGTGGTAGGTCCGGTGCTGCCACAAAGAACCTATGCAGTGTGCTCGTTCCAGCACAAGAGACGGCACGCCGCTCTTAGCTAGCAGAGCCGCCACGGCCAGCCCCGACGGCCCGGCGCCGACTATGATAGGCCCCGGCGACCACTCTCTCCTTATCTCCTCTCCTTCCCGGCACAACCCCATGAAAAAAACAGAGAAAGGAGTGAGCTCAGTACTGTTGTGGTGGACTTGGGAGGGCGTTGGGGTGGTGGGAGGAATGGAGGGAATAGAAGGCATTTATAGGGAGAGGAGAGGCGTGAGGATTAAGTAAAAAATTTGGTTTTCTTTCTCAAGGCTCTTCTATCAGAAGGGGATGTAGACATTGGAGAGGAGTTGATAGAGGTATTAAATAAACGGAAATCAAAACGGGTATATACATGTATATATATTAGGAAAGTTACTCCACGTGGAGAAAATATTTTTTACGCTTCTTAGGACCGTCTAATTATAAGAATGACCTAGATTTAAAAAATAAAATTTAATCTGGGGTATTCGATTACAAGAACGGTTGAGATCACATTTTAAACGAAGCCGATCTGGACCATCTTTATAATCAGACGGCCCATATGCACGTAGCACAAAAAAATTTTCTGTGTTCAACACGGAATAACGAATATATGATATATATATATTGCAAAAATTTAAGGAGGAAGAATTATTGGGTTTATCCCATATCGATCGTAGAAGATATTAGTAAATTATATATAGGTTAATGGGGAAAGCATTTTTCTAACCTAGCGACGACCCTGTCCTTCTCCTGAGTTTCTATAAACTAGCGGAATCGAATCGTCAAACGCAAAGGAAGTTTCTTGATGGAAATGTCTTCCTCACTCTCGTAATAGGTAAACTAAAGGGCCCAAGAAGTGATATCAGAGCTTGGTTCGAGCCGGATTTTGCCTACGTCGATTGTGGTTGTCTCCTTCATAAGTTCCACCATCATGTGGGTGCTCTTTGATTTAAGCGAGGATGCTGTCTAATTTGATTTAAGAGAGTTTGTCAGGTGGGTGCTGTTTGATTTAAAAGAGTTTGTCAAGTGGGTGCTGTCTGATTTAAGTGATTTAAGAGAGTGCCTTGCCACGTGGGTGCCGTAAGTTTGCTAGGTAGGTTTACCAGGTAGGTGTCATCTGATTTAAGAAAGTTTGTCAGATGGGTGCCGTTTGATTTAAGAGAGTTTATCAGGTGGGTGCCATCTGATTTAAGAGAGTTTGCCAAGTGGGGAGTTGTCAGACGATAATGGTATCGAGCCAGTCGTAGATGATCTTAGTGAGTTGTATATAAGCTAATAGGAAAACCTTGATTTAAGGGGAGTTGTGAGACAATGATGGTTTCGAGCTTGGTTTGAGCCGGGTTTTGCCTACACTGATTGTGGTTGTCTCCTTCATGAGTTCCACCCGGGTGCCTTCTGATTTAAGAGAGTTTGCCAGGTGGGTGTCATTTGATTTAAGAGAGTTTGTCAGGTGTGCCGTATGACTTAAGAGAGTTTGCTAGGTGGGTGCCATTTTGTCACGGGGCTGTTTTATGGCAAAATTTTTTGTTCACCAAACACGCACCGCGCAACGTATTTCCCTCCTGGAAATACCAGCCTTCCACAAGTTATGCAATCTAGGATGCACTCCCAAAAGCAAACTCCTAAACACTACTCCTTGTGTTCGGTCACAACTCCTAGCATCAAGGTTTACTGATCACAATAACGACAAATGTCTCCACTTGATAACGCTACACCACTCAGCCCTTTGCTCAATCATGCGTGCTCGATTACACCACAAGCACCGATACATCGTTCTCGGTAGCTGTTTCGAGAACCAAACAGCACTACCATAGCAACTGCGCCCTAAATACCAGTATCCATATAAGGGGTGTGCCATCTGCCCTTGCTCATCTTAGCAATGTCCTTGTAACAATTGCCTTGTAAACTTCGACCACGACCTGGCTACAGAAGTTCTTTGTCTAAAACGACAACCAACAAGCAAAACACAGAGATACGGGAAAACACTCCCAACCTTATATTATTCACCAAATACAAGGATTATAAGTACTCTATTTAACCTCAAGCACTTGCTTGGCCTGTGGACAACCCCCACCAACCTTGCCCCAATGCTACCTAACCTCACAAAGGGACTAGAGAATTGCTATCACACAAGCAACCCTCTCGACACAACCCCAAGTCTTCGCCCACGGTCGACTTGTTACATGCAATTCTATCGAACAAGACAAAGCATGCCGGCTGCGGGACTCACAACGTGTACCTTGATTCCGGCTAACCTCCCAATGAAGTTCCAGTCCTTCCTTGTAAAGAACCGGCTGCAGCAACTTCACAAGTCTCCTTCTCTCTCGGTTATCTCTTCCCTCAAGAGATCTCACATTGTTCTTCTCAATAGCTTCTCTGCACAATGAGGTGTCCTTCTCATTTTTCTTTTTTCATAAGAGGCCGTCATCCTCTTATATAGGCATTCAACTCCATGTATATCTTCAACCCTAGAAGATATTCTCTAGATCCGATAACGCATCCATCTCCATGCTTATCCAAATCCTTAGTTGCAATATTCTGTTCGTGATTATCCATAGGATATCATAATCTTTCCCCAAGATATGAACCATCCTTATCTCCACGAACCAGGCACAAATCCTTCGGAAGCACCACTGGTCACCTTGTCTTGCCCCCTGGCTCGACCCTAACCAGCACTCGATCCTCACATCAACCTCAAAACGCATCAAGCAATTATCAACCAAAACACCGAAATTCCTAATACAGCTAGAATTTTTAGTACCACTAGAATTCTTAGTACCGCTAGAATTCCTAGTACTGCTAGAATTCCTACTACCGATATTGATCCAGATACCGGCACTTGGCTCTTGCTACGCATCGGCTACCGATCCAATTCTCAGCATGCACACTCCACCACATCGGCATGCTCAATCTGGATGCCGGTATGCTCGGTTGCTCCTTAACCTCGCTCCACCGACACCTCCAACGTAATGCTCGTAACCCAGTCGCGATACTCGATCATTAGCACCTAACTCACGCCATCTTGAGGTTTCTCGATCTCGAACACAGCCACATGCTCGGTACTCATTTACCGCTACAGGTGCCACTACTCGCTGCCATATGCTGACACCTTGCTCCCCAGCAATCCTCGGCAGTTAAGGAAGAGAGTTTGCCAAATGAGTGCCGTCTGATTTAAGAAGAGTTGTCAGATGATAATGGTTTTGGGTGTCATCTGATTTAAAGGGAGTTGTCAGACGATGATGGTTTTAGGTGTAGTCTGATTAAAGAAGAGTTGTCAGATGATGATGGTTTCGGGAACGCTTGGTGTGTGAAAGGGAGTTGTTGGGTTTATCCCACATCATTCGTAGATGATCTTGGTGAATTGTATATAAGCTAATGAAAAAGTCTTGATTTAAGGAGAGTTATCAGACGATGATGGTTTCGCGAATACCCGATGTGCGAAGGGAGTTGTTGGGTTTATCCCATATCGGTCGTAGATAATCTTAGTGAGTTATATATAAGTTAATAAGAAAGTCTTATTTATTAAGTTAACTTTTAAATTAAGAGAGATGCATGACACTTATTACAATTTTATTTTAGTAACCCAAAAGGCTTAACAAGAACGGCATTTAGATGAGCTTGGTGACGGTGACGCATCAGAGCTTGGTGCTCTGTTGCATGGTTGGGATGGTTGGGCGCAGGAGAGTGGGAAGGTAAGGGAGGAGGGAAAAAGGGGGTCCACCACGGATACGCATTCCATACAGTGAGGCGGCGAGCTTTTACTTTTTGGATTCATCGGAGGGCCCCACAACCAACATTTCAGATTCGGATCTTTTGCAAGATTTCTCAAAAGTTGCTTTTGGCTTACCTGCTTAATCTTGCTGGCTTGCTGTACCAATTTTCTTCCACCCCCATTCTGAATGTTCGATTGTTTTTGTTTAAAGTTTGCGTACCTACTTAACTCATTGGAAGCTGGACTAAATTGAAATTAGTTGAAGGCATCTTCTTAGTTCTGTCACGGTACTTAACCTGATTTTTTTGGGTCGCCCAAGTGAAGGCACACATAGAACACTCTTTTATTGATTTAACCTCTTGTTTGAGTTGGCATTCTATAGTAAACAGATATATAAACTACTCAACTTCTTAGCACTAGGGTAGCTGATTTCGCTTATAACGGGTTTGACTTACCCTTTTTAGCTCCCACTATATCGCCATGCAGCTTGGAGCCACATCTTCACCCATTTCGCCACTTGAATTCATTTACCCAGTGAAGGGAGAGGTTGGTCGAGGCGAGCATTCAACAAATCTTGGGCAAATCCGGGCTCCTCTCCAGCATTTCTCTTTTAATCCATGGTAAGGGCTGATCAGATATTGCAGAATCTTGAGGTTGACACCCCCCAAATGCGCTTTTTTGCCCATATTACCAAGGGTTGAAAGATGGTAGCAACACACTAACACTATAACAAGCCCATGAAGATAAGCGAAGGGAGGAGATTTCTTTGGCAAATGAGGGAAACTAATTCTACATTAAGCTGATTGGTGCTTTCCAGGAGATCCCGTGTTGCCAGTTGGGGCGTGTAAAAGCAATTTTTTGGGATTTCTGGTAAAAGCTTTTGGGTGGTGTTCAGTAAACGGAAGGAACTTTTTACCATTGCTCAATGGAATTTGGCCCTGCCTACTCCTTTTTTGCTCCCTAAATATAAATGGAAGTGAAAAGTTGCCAGGCCGAATTCTAGGAATCTTCTTTGATACGTAGCTTTCTTCCCCCTTCTCAATGCTTCCATTCGGACGCCAGAAGACCGCCTCCACGTCCGTGTTTGTGTACGAGTTTTCGAGCGTATCATTAATTGGGTAACCGGGTCATAATTAGGCAGGGCTCTCTACTTAAGGGCTGATATAGGGGACCCGAAAGTCCGTTAATAGATTCCACATGCACCGCTTCAGACTTGACTAATGAGCTCATTATACGAGATTAGTCTTCTTGAAGAGATTTTTGAATGTCAGTGATTTGATCAAGTGAGGAATTTTACTCAAGACATTTCTATGTATGAGACCTAGGCGCTTCTTCCTCCAAACTCACTAATTATATTTCAGAAAAAAGAGTTTGGCAAGCTGGCTATGAGGAATTTACACGGAGTAATTAGTAGGGCTTCCGATGAGGCAGTTGAAGAGGAATGACAATGAACTTGCCGACATGGGGACATTTACTCGTATGCCACTCGCCAATGCTAGATATATAGATTAGCAAAACTTTGATACCAAATAAAGTTTCAGAAGCAGATATATGTTGTTCATAAACGGAAGTTCATGCCCAGAAGAACCATGTTAGCTAATTAAAGGCCGTGACTAGGATACCAAGATAATTTTGTGCATGTGTCAGTTGTAGGCGTGAGTAAATTTAGTATTCCAAGTGAAATGGTTCATAGGCAGATCATAGAGTTCGTCCAAACTTCAAAGGGACTCATTAAGTCAATTGAAGTTGGCAAAAGATAGTGAAAAATCTGTTCATTTATCAGTTTTTTGTTTTATTAATCGATATTCTATTGGTATGCTAGCTAACATATAAATTTATGTTATTGTGTATTCATATATGTATCAATCAATCGAGATTGTTGTTAAATTTTGTTAGCTACCCGTGGAACAGCACTCTGTACTGCATGTGTAGCACTCGTTAATTTAAGCTTAGAACAAACTTCAACCAATCAAAATGTGAGCAGATCACGTCTTTCTTATAATAGCCATTTTAATCTACGTCTTAATCTTTCAAGTTACGTAAAGCAGCTGGTTGAGAGTGTTGTGTGTGTGTGTGTGTGGAATACTTGAATGGTGGAATGCTAGACAAGCAACCTAAGCTTACTATGTGTACACTGATCAAATTGGCAGCTGGCTCTTCCAGCATATATAAGAAGACAAAAGGAGAATAGAGGGGCAAAGAGTACGTCGATATAGGTTGGAGAGTGAAACAGCAATGGCATGCATGAACATATATGCAAACTGCCATTGTCCAATTCCTATCCAAACTGTGGAAGCGACTATATATCGCAGGCACACACAGGGGGGAGATTCTATAGTTCTATGTGCATGGGTTCGGGTCCACTTGGGAAGGCGACTAGACGGGCCAATGGAGAAGGGGCAGTACAAGTACCGAGTCTCGTTTTACTCGGAGGCTCCCCCCCCTCACGGTTGTTCGGGTTATGCCGACTCGGTCGACTCGCTCTGCCAATGTTTACTTGCCGATTTGCCGTGGGATGTTGCCAGGCCCCCCTGGCCCAGACCAGGCCGCGATTAGGAACGGGGCCCCGGCCCGTGTTCAAGCACCGGTCCGGTTCTCGCACGTGAGAAGCACGTGGGGAAGGGTACAACTCGGGAGGGCGAGACCTGACACGATGACGTCATGTTCGGGCTAGGCACGTGGCGTTGGATCGGCGCCAGGTGGCTGCTTCTCGGTGATCCTCTTTCGCATGAAAAGTGTGCCTGTTATAATTTTATATAAGAAATTCTTTGATCATTAATAACATTTTATGACTATTCTCCTTAATAATTTTTTTGTTGGACTAAAAAAATGGCCTTGTAAGTATGATCTACGTGCACGTAATATTATTTATTTTATATTCTGATTTTTTGAAAGAAGCAATTTTATCAATTTCACATTATTTTTTAAAAATTGATTGAATAGGGAAGGATATTTTTTTTTTTTTGTGCTTATCGTCTACCCGACTGTACAAGGTCATGCAAACGTCAGATGATAGTGAAGGCAGCGTATGATTGACTGACAAGATACGGTAGGCCCAACTAATGCATAAAATGGCAGCTCACTCACGTCTTGTCACTCCCACAGCCTTGTCTTGCCTTGCCATAAAAATGTATATATACATATAGAGAGATAGTATGTTATAATAAAATAAAATCATTTTTTTTCTTATTAACTTCTTATTTGGCCATCGTTTGCGGAACCGTCTTGGGCTTTGCTGCTTCTTGTTGATCATTGCATGATTATGGCCATTTCGATGGATGAGACGTTTGAAAAGAATTTTCATCTTTGTGGATCATGGCAAAGGGAGCCATGTACTGATCAACAAAATTTCCTCGATTTAGGAAAGAAAAATTGTGCCTAGGCACGGGCCAGCGATCCATATATTGTTGCTTCTGAATGATCTGTCTGATTCACACTAGAAGATCTATGCCTTGTGGAATGTGGAGATGTTATTTCAGACTCACAAGTCCCATCTCCCAAGTCCTCCCGACTCTCTTTGTAGTAAATTTCACGGGGTTTATCCCTATGAAAGATTTAGTCTTTTTTCTTTTGAGAGAAAGGAATTCAATGAAAGATTTTGTTGTTGCATGTCTTATTATTGTCATATATAATTTTTCTTTCATGCGAATTTTGAAGTATGTGTGGTGATAAAGACAAGATTTAAAACTTAACAAATGTGTTGATTAAAGAGAAAAAATGAGATAATATCCTCATCAGAAACCAACTATCTAAACATGCATGCCGCTTTGTTTCCTAAACTTATCGTTAAAGATGCAACTCACAAGCGAAAACCTTTCGCTTTGAAGGATAAGCGAAGTATTAGATATTTATATACGAGAGATATAAGCTGCAGACAAAAATTGGGGAAGTGGACATCTGTACGAGTGATCTGAACATGACGCTCCTCCTTTCTAGATGTACGTGAGAGATCATGGTGGCCTAAAGAAACGAAATTTGTTTAGAAGTGGACATAACTTGTTGATTGAACTCATCCTTGCCTCTTTCTTGAT
Source organism: Piper betle (assembly GCA_033002965.1). Classification (NCBI taxonomy): domain Eukaryota; kingdom Viridiplantae; phylum Streptophyta; class Magnoliopsida; order Piperales; family Piperaceae; genus Piper; species Piper betle. The sequence continues at coordinate 3,203 of JAURVB010002169.1, read as the reverse complement.
CTGCCCATTCTTACAGAAAGGACGTCAAGGGCTCTCCCTCCGAGTTGCATGGTAAAAACAGGAACTAAAATCTGTCAAAGATTGAAGTACTTCTTCCGCAATGCGATCGGTGTGGTGTTGTGAAATGCATTTTTCATAAGTCGGAGCTCAGTTTTAAAGACCTTAAGGAGAGCCATTTGATCATCCAATACATCATAAGGATAACAACGTCAAATGCAGTAGCTGCTATTCACAGTGTTGATTAATGTCCAAATACAAAAAACTTATTGCTCAAGGTTTTCATAATTATGTATACGTAGTAATGGTTCGTGGCGTTGTCTCGGCACGACTATTGCAAAAAGTCCTTTTTTTGACTCTACCAAAAGCCGTGATAAAATTGCCACGATCTTATGTGACAATGTCTTTGTCATCCAAGCCTGTTTCAACCCTGATAAAAGCTTTGACACGGGCCCGTTACGGCAAAAGGCCCGTGTGAATAATTTTTCTGCGGCTCATGTCAAACTTTTTTAAAAAAATTATTGCAAGCCGTGACAGAAATACCATGACAAAACTTTTTGAAAGTAGCAAAAATACCCCCAAATGCAACATTATGAAGCATTTGGTTTGAATGTACATAAAACTTGCATGATTGTTTTGCAAGTCTTATTAATTGTTCAAAATTTAAAATATATAAGTATGTTTTTAAATAAAAATCGTTAAAAAAACCTTTATGGGAATTGGTTGGTATCATAATTGTAGCAAATTAGAAGAATTATGTCTTTGATAGAAAATTGATGTATTTTCAAAGAAAATAAAACATTAAACTTACATGTGTAAATAAAGTGAGAGAAAAAAGTTACTTCTATATTGATGATATATGTTTCTATGCTTCTGAAAAAAAATCAGTATCAAATGATAAATAGAAATTAATAACTTTAGAGTTTTTGACAAAAAAGAGAGGACAAGTTTTAATATTTCCAAACACTTGGAGAATCAAAACTAATTACCCAAAATGAAATTTTTTATTATAATGACAAAACTATCATTGGGTTGCTCTTATAATAAAATAAAAAATTTAAACAACCCAACTCAAAACTATAAAGAAGTAAAAAACATAACAATTATTTTTTTTACTAAGGGCATTAGGTGGCCGACCGCCCATTGCTGGTCTTGGTTGGCCAACCTTTGGCGGACCAAGGGTTGGTTGGATCCAACCACCCATAACTAAAGGATCCGACCACCCTCTAGCTCCCTTCCTGCCTTGGGCTAGCCACCCTAGGCCTAGGGAGGCTAGATCTAGCTACCTATGGCCATTCAAGCCGTATTTAAGCCACCCCTGTTAATTGTAAAAAAATATTAAATATAATAGCGAGGGTATTGTAGAGGCCTAATTTTCTCACTCCTTGCAATATTCAAAATATTTCCCTTTTTGGTAAAAGCTCCTGATTTTAAATAATAAGCATAATTTTTAATTGCTAGGAAAGACAAAATAAAAATTGAAGCATCAACTCTTATTAATAAAAAAAGAACCAAAAGTCGAGATCGGATGCAAAATATGAGATTTAACCAATTAAAATACAAAAAAATATTAAAATGTGATAAGTTATCTCTTTATTATTTAGTTAGCGTTTATCTCTAATATCTCCTCATTTAATTTAGAGTTAATCTATAAAATCAAACTCCATCTACGGGGAATGCAGCAGCCATGCCTAGCTATCAAGGTAAACAAATAATCTATTGACCCAAAACAAAATACATTCGAGTGTAAAATATTGTCTACAGACCTATTTGCAAGGCCCAAAAGCCCATAAAGTGATCAGAGCTTCTAGCCCCACAAAGAATTAAAATAATCCAATCCAATATCAAGCCCATTTATGAGAAGTCCATCTTCAATTTTTGAAGAGCTGGTTCACCTTCCAAAAAATAGCCATCTATTTGATTTTTGTGAAGTTATTGTGATTTAGGAAAACATTAAACTAAGTGCATTTGTGTATATTTCTTCTTTAAAAAGTACTCTTCTCCAAAGTTTTCAATACCATGATAAATATCATACCAAGTACATTTATTTCAACCGGGTTGAACCCGATCAATTCAACCGGATTTTTAAAATTATAAAAAATATTTTAATATATATTGAAAATATGTTTTACAATCAATATTTTATGAGGTTGTAATCGTGTTATTTTATTCTATTTTGATTTTGCATATCGACATAACTCTATTCGATGCATATTGTGACCAACTTTAAAGAATGAAAAAATATGTAGTGATCATTCTTTGCTACATAAATCTATACTTTATACTAAAGAATAAATAATCTATTACTCTTGTAGAGGCAAGAGTTAAGAGCGGGGAAAATCAGGACTTTGACAAGTGAGGAATGTTTAAATTGCATGTGTCTTACGAGAAAGTAGTGTCATATAGACCTCCAAAATTCCACTTTTTTTGCCACATTAGTACTATTTCAAGCTCGGGAGTCACATATTGAATGGTTATATAGAAGCCTAAGGTATTCTTCCACTGCAACAGCACCGGCTATGACTAAGTCATCGCCCTAAATTTCGTAACCAAAGTATCTACAGGCAGGCCTTACCCTCCAAGCAGCTAGTCACACTATCACACGATGAGTTAAGAGTGAAAACATGCCAAGAGGAAGGAAATCTTACTGGCTGCTGAGTATATTAAGCATTGCAATCCCCTCCGAGGGCCTTGTCTCGATTTACTTCACCACCAATGCAGCTTTTTCAATTGAATTTATTATCAAAATCCGAACTTGCATCATATGGAGACAGCGTTGCTTCAATTGGCATAGGGAATCTGAGTCCTGAGTTCCCTGACAGGTTAATATGCCGAATAGAGATATTAGCTTGCCAACGGCAGCAGTCTCGTACACAAGCTTCAAATTGAGCTTAATGAAATCTTCCGTCCGACAAGAAATATCCTTGAATTACTGCTTTCCTGAGGATGCATTCCATTGTCACTACGACTTACAATGTTGATACTGTTGGGTTTGTCTCACATCGGTCGTAGAGGTTGTTTGTGAATTGTATATAGGCTGATGAGAAAACCTTATTCTTTGAGCTAGCTTTTGAATTAAGAGAGGCCCGTGACACCTATTGCGAGTTTTCTTTAGTTGTTTAAAGTCACTTTTGGGGGCCAAAGAGTCCAACAATGGTTTCGAAGTTTGGGTGGGGGGTCAACAAGTGGTATTAGAGCCAAGTTCG